>PVLA01005942.1:0-134788 GCA_004027455.1 Hydrochoerus hydrochaeris
TTTTTTTTTTTTTTTACCGGTACCCGGGATAGAACTCATGACCACGTGCTTGCAAGGCATGCGCTTATGCTGCTGAGCGAAATCCCCAGCCCCTAAAACAACAGCAACTGTTTTCTTTTTTCTTTTCTTTTCTTTTCTTTTCTTTTCTTTTCTTTTCTTTTCTTTTCTTTTCTTTTCTTTTCTTTTGGTACCGAGGATCGAACTCACAACCTCACACTTGCCAGGCAGGCACTTAAGCCACTGAGCTAAATCCCCAGCCCTAGATTTACTGAACCATGTGTTACCACTTATCCCTTGGGGCAGTATGTAGTCCTGGTCATTTTGTCATTGAGACTTGACCCCTCCAACAGATGCAGCTTCAGCCACAGTTGTAATGGTTTTCATCTTCTTTATTGACTTTTCAAGGCTTAGCCCTGTCTGCCTGCCTACAATATTTCTACCTAACTTAGCTGTGTATGATACTACCCCCCCAGAGGTACCCCTAACTGTTGTGAGGGGCAAGGGGAAAAGACTTCTGACTACTGGCATAGTTGTGGTTGGCAATCCAGAGGATCTATCTAAAGCCCTCAGTAGATGTCAGACATTCTTTTCTTGGTTAGGCTTATAGCTTTAAGTCTGGAGGAGACAGGTCCAAGAAAAGTATGCAGGGACCAAATAATAAGATCAAAAAGACTATTAAATGTTCCCACCAGAGCCAGTAATAGCCTCCCATAAGAGGGTAAGAAAAAAGTCCAGGGAATTTCAGGATCTGACATGGCACTATCCTGTCATTTAATATCTTGGATAGCCATTGAGGTATTAGTGGAAAGATCTGGAATATGCAAAAAAACTTAGAGCGCTTGTCGGAGCTATGAGTTCTGCTAGCCAAGCATGAGTCCTATGGATAAGTAAAGATTTTTTTTAAATAGAAAATTTCCAGTTTTTATTATTATTTTGGTATGGGGAATTGAACTCAGGACCTCACATTTGCTAGGCAGGCACTGATGCTGCTGAGCTATATTCCCAGTCCCAAGTGAAAAATTTTCAAGTATCTGGTGTAGAGTCATCACCGCATACCCTGGCTATCTTTTACCATTTTCTATGAAGTAACTACCATCACACAAGAGGGTCAAAGCAGGTTAAGGGATGTGACTAACCAGTCTTTTTCCAGTTGCATATGCATGGAGAATCACCTATTTGTGGTCATGTCTTTCAACCTCCATTTCCTCCTTATAAATGGTGGCAGGGTTTAGGGAGGAACATGTGTTTATTTGAATGACTGCTCCTTATAGAAGTACAGCCTGGCACTGTCTGATAGCCATAGGCTCCCTTTGGAAGACGTTCTGCCCCTTTGTGAGGTATACATGCAATGAGATCTTTGCCTAAAGTCAGCTTGGATGCTTCCAGTACCAGGAATGCAACAGCAGCCACAGCTGGAAGGTGCACAGCTCATCCTTTTGCTACAATGCCTAATTCATGACTCAGATACCCTATGGGCTGATGAGCAGTTCTTGGATGCTACATAGGTACTCCTAAAGCCATACCCCATCTTTTGTCATGTACAGATTGAAACAGTGTCCTATTGGTGGGCTTAGTGCTGGGGCAGTTAGAAGTGCTTGTGAAGCTTCTGAAATAGAGTTTGGAAATGAGGTTCCCAAGTTAAGATATGGTGTCATAGTTTATGTCAGTGGCTCCCAAGCCTCATGAATTATGGACTCAACCAAATCTAGCATTTGTGATTGGCTCATTGTCTAGCGCTCGGATTGGTGGTATGAATGCTACACCCACCAAGGGGTGGAGCCAGCATACAATGTAATGGCAGGAAGAAGGTGTGTCTCTCTCTCTTGCCAGTTCAGGCTTACTGTTTGCAGCAACCTTGAATGGTGGCCCCGCCATGCCATGCTGCCTTGGAGCCAACTGAGTATGGACTGAAAACCTCCAAGAATAGTAAGAAATAAACCAAATGATAAGATCAAAAAGACTATTAAATGTTTCCACCAGAGCCAGTAATAGCCTCCCATAAGAGGGTAAGAAAAAAGTCCAGGGAATTTCAGGATCTGACATGGCACTATCCTGTCATTTAATATCTTGGATAGCCATTGAGGTATTAGTGGAAAGATCTGGAATATGCAAAAAAACTTAGAGCGCTTGTTGGAGCTATGAGTTCTGGTAGCTGAACATCAGTCCTATGGATAAGTAAAGATTTTTTTTAAATAAAAAATTTATTTAAACTCACACTCCTAACTCTAGCATATTTCCAAAGGCACAAGGCACAGATGGTTCCAGCTATAACAGCTATATTGAAAGAAAGAAGCACTGCTAGCAAAATTAAACCAATAATCAAGAAACCCAATCAACAGCTTTCAAAGAGGAAAATATCAAAGGGCAAATTCCTTCCCTAACTTTGGGCATAAGGTATTTTGTTTCAGCGATGAGTAAAAAGTAACTAAGACATATGGGTATGTACCTTTTGGGCTTCCTTTATAAGCTTATAAAGAGGTTGTGGAAGCCCAGCATATGCTGCTAGCAAAAGGCAACAAAAGCTTGTAATTCCTAGGCATCCCCTTAGCTGTTTTAGAGTCTTGGTCTGTGGAAAGGAAAATAATTATTTAATTCATTCTTCCCCCAGCCTGAGGATTCCCATAGATATGATAAGCCCTAAGTATTTTACCTTTAGGCTGAAAATTTTTTCCTTAAATCTAGAGACTTTGTAACTTCAGTCTGCTAGAAAATCGAGCAGAGCCCAGGTGCGTTGGCTAGAGTTCTCTTCTGAGTGGGCATGTAACAGTACATCATGTATATACTGCAAAGATGTATATGAGATGAGAAAATCCAGAGCACACCAAGTTGTGGGAAAGCACTTGACCAAAAAGATGAGAAGTCTCTCTGCATGCTGGAGGAAGCACAATCCAAGTCAGTTGGGAGGCCTGATCATGACGATTTCCAGAGGCAAAACGAGAAGAAGAACAAAACAAAACTGGGAATCTGTATGCAAGAAGAAGGCACCTTTTAAATATGACACTGAAAACAGGCAGCCAGGGAAAGAGTAGATCTTGTGCTCCTGAATGCTCAATTATAGGCAATAACCCTTACAGTACAATGCTAGTTGTGAAGTAGTATCATAATTAATACTTCTCTTTGTATTCCACTTTGGCTGTAGGGGACAGGCAGGCCATACGTGGGTGCAGATAATTATTAAACAGCTCTTTTTTCAATATTTGACTACTGAACATTTTCCAGTGCTTGAGAATGCATTCCACGGGACTAAGATTTCAAAATTGAGTTTCCCATCTGAAATATAAAACAACTGGTCTCTCTTATAATTTCTACTTGATTTTTAGACCTTCTCAAGGAGTCCAAAGCAGGTGACTGACTTCTGGAGAGTAAGTGGAAGATAAGTCAGGTCGGACTAGCTACCATTACTGATTGACGCCTTTACCTTCCCTGAAAACTCACACTCCTAACTCTAGCCCATTTCCAAAGGCACAAGGCACAGATGGTTCCAGCTATAACAGCTATGTTGAAAGAAAGAAGCACTGCTAGCAAAATTAAACCAATAGTCAAGAAATTCGATCAACCGCTTTCAAAGAGGAAACTATCAAAGGGCAAATTGGAAGTGGTTTAAGCACTTTCCAGTTTGCAAAAGAGATTGCCTCTAGAGCCAGAGTCAAGTAATGCCTGAGAGAAATCCTGCCCTGAGCCTTAGGATATAGAACTCCCTAAGACATTTGTGTTATCTACAGATCCACCTGGGTTAATCTTCCTTGCCTAAGCTAAAAGCTAAATTGTACTCCGAATCCCTTCTAAAACTCTGTCTTTTTATCTCTATCCCAAGCACACTTATGAGGCTCGGGGGTTTAAACCAATACCCCTAATCCAGCAACCACAACTTTTATGTTACTAATGGTGCATTTGTCGGTTTTCTACATGCATATGAGACAAGTGAAAGGCTGCTTAGAATCCCCTTTTACTTCTAGTTAGGCTACATAAAGCAAGTCACTGATAGTGATTCTCCATGAAAGACAAATAATTGTTGCAAGCTGCCTCCACCTAACCTCCTGGAAGGAGGGGTGGTCTAGCAATAAGGAATTACCCAAGGAATTCTAAAGTTAACTTCCAAAGAGTTGGAGGAAAACTAGGGTTTCTAATTTACAAACACAGAGAGAAAAGTCCAAACCTATAGCTCAGTTCTTAAAGGAGGCTTAAGAGAGCTCTAGCAGTGTTGTCTCTGGTGACTCTGGGACTGAAGATTCCAGAAGATCACAGAGAGAGTTACCTCTCCCCTCACTGAGAGGTACAGGTAGGGATGATAGTGGAGATTTTCTGCTGATTACTCATTCAGGTGTGAGGATCCAGCTTCCAATGAGGGACCTTTGGGAATCCATCAGAGTCACCCTGACCATGACCCATTGGTTGTCCTCTCAGCTTTCACTGGTTCCATTCAATCTGAGATTTGTCTCAGGAAAGGAATCTAGGGTGGGAGGGGGATCTGGTTGTGACATCTCGCCCCACTGATTGGCACTGCTGATACAGCTGATCTGGCCTCTGACAGAGTAGGACAATTGCTCGGCCAGGGGTGTATGAGTAGCTGCCCTTCCCTGCTAGAACCTCCAAACAAGCTCTCTAGGAAATCTAGCTGCCTCTCTCACCAATATTCCCTCTGGCTTCAATGGGGGATTAACCACATGGTGTTGGAGTTTAGCCAGTGGCAGCAGCTCTGGGATAAATAACCACTGTTAGAGTTCTATAAGGGACAGATAAAGATTAAGCTGTTGGATAGGTGGGAAATGTTGGGAGCCTTCAAGGGTTCCTCTTGCTCTAATCTTCATGCCTCCAAGAAAAAGTAAAGTATAAAGTGACAGGAGATCACAAATGAGATCAGAAAAAGAAATTCTTTTCTTCTCATGCTCATGGTGAGTTATTGAGACAACCTGCCCCTGAGTTGCCACTCATAAGACTGAGAGTGGGGAATTTCAAGAGCTAAGACTGCCTCCTCACCTGTGTAAGATCAGACCAGAACAGAAAGTGAGGCGGGGCAGGACCAACATTCATTCCCTCTAAGAGTGGAGAGGGGCAATTGGAACAGAGTATCACAGTGAATCCTGTGCTCCAAGTTTTAAGAATGGCTATTGACCTATTGTCTTTTAACTGGTGGCAAATGGAGTCTTGTGATTTACCAATAGGCATATATTTCCCCAAATATAAACTAGATTTCATGAAACCCATTTTATAGCATTTTATATCAAAGTCCACTAGGGGATGCTCTAACACTACTTTTTTTCCTAGTGCTCTAAGAGAAGGTAACACCAAAACTGTCAAATAGGTCAAGCAAAAATAGCTATAAATTCAGCAACCAATAAGTCCAGATGCAACATATACAAAGCAGAATTACAAGATCTTGCCTATAAAAGCAAAATGTCCCATCACAGAAATATTATCTTTCCGTGTTCTCAAATTTACCATCATTTAACAAGACAGTGCACAAAAGAAGCAAAGCATAAATACTCAAAGCATAAGCAATTTGCAAATAAGGATAACAGTTTCTGTTCACCTCAAAGAGTCAGTATCCAAAATCCATGAAACAAAAATGAACTCTTACCTTACCTCCTTCCAATTGTCTTCCTGGGGTCTTCAAATGATATAAGAATGATATCAGACCTACAAATAATATTGGGAAAATATAACTACCAACCTGTCAGGTGTCAGACACATCGAGTTCATGTTCCCCAAAGTTGAAGAATGAATTCGAAGAAACAGTGGAGCTTCATATTTATTAAGGGGACAGACATAGCTCCTGAGGCAGGAGGAGCCCCAACTGGGTTGTCAATGGGCTCAGTTTCTGGATGGAATTATTATTATTATTATTATTATTATTTGTGCCAGGGATCGAACTCACGACCTCACACTTGCCAGGCAGGTGCTTATGCCACTGAGCTAAATCCCCGGCCTTTATGGATGGAATTTTTTTTTTTGACGGACTTTTATACAACAAGATCACGAGGCAAGTACAAAATCACAAGGCAGGCGTAACATAGGACAGAGCTCTGAGCAAATAAAAAGATTATAATTGCAGGTGCTTAGGTGATGTTGGTCCAATGAGGAAGCAAGTGCATAGCAAGTGTGCATGGAAAACGGTGGAAACGAAGTGTCCCGGGGTCCTGGTCTCCCATCCAGGTAAATGGTGTCTATCTAGAGGTTAGCGTTGATTAACACTGGTCTCATTTTAAGTTGTTCTTAAACAGCCGATAAAAAATATAACCAATGATATATAAAATAATACCATAATAATAAAGGCTAATGTAAAAGAAGGCTCCAACCCTGACCCCTGCCTCAGTTTCCAGCTACCCCTGTAGCTGACCTTGGCTGCAGTTCAATAAGGCTAAAAAGCTGCGGGGGAGCTATAGAAGCCGACAGGGGCCTTGAAATTCCTTAGCTAAAATTGCCCTTCAAAACCGCCAAAGTCTCTATCTTCTGACAGCTAAAACTGGAGAAACTTGTGACAAAAACATCAGACTTACAGATATCCTCCATCAGTAAAGGGCCGGCTGGTTACAACTGTTGTTCTGGTGCCCTCAAAGGGCCTGAGTGTGGCTCCTTCCCCAGTTTGCCTTTCCATTCTAATGCTCATGCTTGGATTCTATGTGCTTTAATCTCTTTAAAAATTTTGTTTATTTTCACCTAGAGGCTGCCAAACTTCAAGTGATCAGGCAGATAAAACCAGAGGAAGGTGTGCTACATTCCTTTTACTGGAATCCACTAGATCAACATTATAAGGGAGGGCCAGGGATATAGCTCGGTGACACGGTGCTTGCCTTCAAGTACAAAATCCTCAGTTCCATCCCTGGTACCAAAAAAAAAAAAAATCCAAAAAAACCCAAAACTCCTTCATATACCTTATAAAGGGAGTTTATAACTGCTAATCCCAGGCCAGTCAGATTTGATCTCTACACTGACCCTCCCCAGCTCAAAACAGCTGGATTAAAACTACATCCTTTCTCTCCTTCAGAGGGAAAAATATCATAGCTGCTAAGTTAGATAAGAATTCATATACAGTTATTGTTTTTTGAAATTCTGTATTATTTCTACCCTTTTTTCTGTTATGCTTTTTTTCTCTAAATAAAAAGAGAGACTAGATTCTCAAAAAGTCAACAACATAAAAGAAACAAAAACATCAAAACTGTGGCTAGCGGCTCTTGTGCCAAATGCCAGGCCTCAAAATAAAAATACAATGGCTTAGAACTACATGGCTCCCTAAGAGATAAACACAAGCTTAAAATTAGTCTCTAATTGGTATCACCTGGTCCAATAGAAGCCAGCGAAACCTCAGTCACCCTAGTGGACCAGGGTATCCAGACCCATCCCTCTCCAAAAATGTCTTTGTTTTCTTCATGTATCCTTGCTACTGTGATCTGCTTCCCTGTTTGATCAATACCAGCTCAGTGGCTTTACTTATAATCTTACTGGTTGATTATAGTTTGACCCACATTGTATTTACCTCATAAATCTAACTCACTTGGTGATTTTGGTCTATAAAACATTCTTTAAGAAGTAACCTCAGAGTTGGATGTGATGGTATATGCCTGTAATCGTAACACATGGGAGGCTGAGGCAGGAGGATCACCATGAATTTGAGGCCAGCCTGGACTATATAGTGCATTCAAAGCCAGGCTGAACTACATAGGGAGACCATGTTAGAAAAAGAAAAGAAACAAAAGAAAGAAAAAAGTAACCTTGGTGACAACTCACTTTCAAACCACCCCATGGCTCTCAAGATTTACATATCTCTCCATAAATCTTTCCTACCCATAGCCTCTGTTGTTCCTCAAAATTCATCCTTTAATTTCTGGAGACGCAAACTTGACACATCTAACACGTAGCCTGTTGAAAGTTGTATTTCTCCGGTGTTGAAAGGGGTTCGATTTTCTGACAGATGAAAGCCGGCCTGGGAGAGAAGGGCCGAGAAGGGGACTGGTGCCATGAGTCCGCAGCATCTGCCACTTTCCCTGGATGCTGTCAGCTATTACCAGAACGAGCTCGCAGATTTGCATGGCTTGGGACACGGTCCCAGCCACCCTAAAGGGGGAGTTGTGGCATCAGGCAGACTGAGCTTATGCCCTTTGGTTTGGACAGAGATTGAGAGAGAGCTCAGAGGAGATAGCTTTACCTTCCCACAGGGTAGAAAGGGCAGGACCCACACGTGTGCACACTTTTGGAGGTTGCTTTTGCTGGTGTGACCTGGAGATTGTCTGTCTCCCCGGTGTCTCAGGATTGGGGTTCTCTTGACGATTGCGTGGCTAACGACCCTGAAGGGGACCTCGTCCTTATTTGTGTCTTCCTGGGGGACTAAGATTTTTTTCAGAGCTCCATCTGAGCCAGGGACGAGGTGTGTAGATCAAAGGACAAGCAAGGGAGGCTGCTCCACCTCCTGGTGCCTTGGGACACCCCCTGCTCTTCCTGCCCGGAGAGAGCCAGTGCATCTTGTTTTCAGTGCTTTGTGTGTAAGTGCCCATTTTCTAGAGGGTTTAGGAGTCTCTGACTGCTGGAAAAGACAAAAAACCCTCAGGCTGCAGAGAGGGAGAGAGAGAGAGAGAGAGAGAGAGAGAGAGAGAGAGAGAGAGAGAGAGAGAGAAGAACAAAAGATAAACATGCTTCAGAGGCAAAGGGTTGGGAGAAAGTGAATAAAATGAAGAAAGAAAATACTAAAAAGCATCTGGCGGGACTTAACCAAAGTTGTCCTTCCCACACACGGTTCTTTACCTCCTGGCTCTGGCTCACCAAGAGCGCTGTCACTAGGCTGGGTCTGAAGGTCTGTAGGGCTGAGAGTAAGGAATCTAACCCACCCTCACAGAGTACGTTCCCAGGCTCACTGAGCCCTGTCCTGGAAAAGCAACCTTCAGGATGCATCACTAAGAGACAGGAAAAGGTTTATTAGAGATACAGGACACACTGGGGGTGGAGCGCAGGCACTCAGAGAAGTGAGACATTGTGAGCTGGCATGGGGTGTCCTCAAGGGGTGTCTTCAAGCCGAGTGGCCTGGAACGCGTATGCTCTGGCTGCAGTGCAAACCATCTGCATGCGTTTGAAGTTGAGATGCCGCCCAGTGGCACTGCAGTTTCCGCAGAGGGTGGAGGAAGCATAATTTGTAGGTGAAAAGGACAGATACAAAGTCCGGATTTACGGGTTTATTGTAAAACGACAGATCCAGAGCCTGGATTTACAAGCGTATTGTCTTTAAGACCTTTAGGAATTTTATTTTTTAATTTTATTTATTTATTTTTTTGGAGTGAGTTTCCTGGAAGGGAAAAGGCTTAAGTAACTTTTATGTCTTGAAGCTGTAGTTAAGTAGAATTTTTAAAATCTCAGCTTCCTTGTCTCCTTTACATCTGGTTTTTATTTCTTTGATACTCCCTTGGAAATTAATGTTCTAATTTCTTGTTGTCCTGGAACTTTAGAACACAGCATATAAATCGAAGATAGTATACATTTCAATGGTGGTGTAAGTTTTTTTTAGTTTTTACCAGAATTCTTGTAGATAACAAAAGCAATTTAATTTTTTTGTACAAAATTTCTTGTGCTTTTTTCCAGAATGCTAATATTAAGCTACCTACGATTTCATAAAATTTGGTGTTTTTTAAAAATATTTAAATGAAGATGTGGTTTTTTGTTTTTGTTTTTTTTGTTTTTTTGGTCTTTTTGAACTTTTTGAACTCACCATGCAGTTCAGGCTGGCCTTCAGCTCACTTTGTAGCCCAGGCTGGTCTCGAACTCACAACGATCCTCCTGCCTCAGCCTCCCGAGTGCTGGGATTACAGGTGTGAGCCACCATGCCCAGGTAAGATGTGGTTTTTCAATTTGGCACAAAATGTAATTCAAAGTAGAGATGTTCTTACCCACTTTAATAAAAGTAGGGAAAACTTATCCTAAGTTCATCCTCAACTATCTGATGGTCTAGCAGCTTCTGCTTTCTTCCTCCTTTATTTTTTTATTTTTATTTTTTATTTTTTGAGACAGGATACATAGCCTCTGCTAGGCTCACACTCTAAATGCTTGGCCTCTGTCTCCTGAATAGCTGGGATTACATGTATTCTACCATAACCACCTCCTTTTCTTTCCTTTATATTTTTAGCTGTTTCAGGTTCCCCACCCACACACTATGCAAAGGCGAGGAAGGGATTTCAAAAAAGCTTAAAATAGAAGAAGTTTAAAAAATTACTCAAATTGACCAGTGAAGCTTGTTTTGTAAGATATTTTTGTTTTTGTTTGTTTTGTTTTCTGTATTAGGAATACACTGACTGGTGCCCCAAGGGCCCCCGACGAGCGGAATTCTGGTGCAGAGTCACAGCGTGGGCTGGGCTGGGGACAGCAGGCAGCCGCCGGGTCAGGGAAGAAGCTGCTTCAGATGAAACCTGTGCGCCCTCCCCTGCTGCTTCCTGAGAGCTTGGCTGAGGTTTAACAGACAAGGACCCAACCAAAGAGGGCACAAAGCCACGGGCAGTGCTGATGAGTGGCGTGGCTCTCTGATAGCAGTGCTGAAGTCACAGCCTGTCCCCAAGAAATGCCAAGGACGAGCCAAGTGTGGTGGCACACCCTGTATTCCCAGCACCATGGGAGACTGAGGTAGGAGGATTGCAAGCCTTGGTGAGACCCTGTCTCAAAAAAACACCAAAAACCAAAAATCAAACCTAAAATCCCCAGTACCCTCCCCCCGCATCCCCATGCAACAAAGGAAACAGGCTTTGTTTTGTAGGTGTGCAGCCTTGCACAGCCTCACAAACATCCTGTCAGCCACAGACTGCGCACCCAGTGGCAGTCCTGTAAGGTTCGATCTGCTAGTGGCATCTCAGCCATCTGTTTAAGCACTCTGCATGAAGGCACAGGGATGAAATCGCCTGACAACGTGTTTCTCAGGACGCTCTCCTCCCCGAGTGGCAGTGCTGTAGGAGCGGTGAGACAGTGTGTTAAAATGACCCGAGAAGCCGACGGTATAATCCCGACCCTGAGGAAAGTATTGTCCTTATTATCCCTGTGTGAGCCTCTTTGGTAGCTAGGAATATAATCACGCACCTCTGACTTCCAGGACTACTTTAGAAAGTGGCCAAAATGATGGGATAGCTGTGTTTGTGAGGGGTTGTATTTTGAGGAAGATTAATAGCAATGTGTCTTGTACTGTAAGAATATTTTTAAATGTTAAGCATTCACTGTAGTTTTTGATCATACCACGAGCTAATCAGAATATTTATTCGAGGACTAGATTATTCTTGATTTTATAAATATAATTTTTGGGCAACCTTAAGAACATTAATGGAACAAAAGAAGGAAGGAGAAGAGAAAGAGGAAAAGGAGAAGTAAAAGGAAGAGAAAGCATAGCTGTCAGGAGACATCTGTTGCTTTCATTCTTCCGTTGCTCCTTCACAGCCTGCCCGTCTGCCTCTGTGCCAGCTGGTAACAGCATAGACCAGAAGCCAGCGTGGCGCCACATTCCTGTAATCCCAGCACTCATGAGGCTGAGGCAGGAGGACCACAAGTTCAAGGCCACCTCCACAATACCGCAAAACCATATTGCAAAACAGAAAAGAATGCAGGCTGATTTTTAGTACGCATAACTTCATGGCGTGTTAACTTAATAAGGTAACTCTATCACTTTCTTCTTATAGTGCTCCCTTTGGTAGCATATATATTAAAATTGGGACAATTTCTTTTTATGTGAAACAAGCAGACTACTTAATGTCATCATTGGGAGGAACTTATTGGTAGTTTCCTTTGCACTGGACATAATGCATGTGAGTAAACTCCCAGGCTCTGCTCTGCAGTGATTCCTGTCATCCCCAGGGAAATCCTGTGACTTCTTTTCTAGTCTTGGTCACCCTCAGGGTCCTTAACCTGCACAAGAGACCATTTATTAATGTAGGCAGCTCTGTACACGGGCAGTCCCTGCCTTAAGAACTTGGGAGTTGCAAGCTTGTGCAGGTACGAGCAGACCTTGCATTGTGAACATTCAGAGATGGGAGCAGATCGTGGAATCAGCTCATCTGTCTGCCGGACAGTGTTCTGGTTGTGCTGCTGTGTGCTCACTGTGCTGTGTGATAGGCACAGGAGTGCAGTGCTCAGTCAGAGCCCAGGATGTCTGGGTGCAAAAGGAAAAGCAGTGATGATGTGGACTTCTAGGAAGCGCTAAGCAACACACATTGCATATGCGTGTCAAAGGTGTGTAAGACTCACTTTGTCAAATTTACAAACAAATCTGACTTACGAGCATTGCCCCAAAATGAAACTCATCAATCCATAAGTTGGGTATTACTGTACTTACCAGAGGCAGAGATCATGTCTATTTATTTACTTATTTGGCATTTGTTTTTTTGAGACAGTCTCTACATTGAGTCCAGGCTGACATTGAACTTGTGATCCTCCTGCTTCAGCCTCTTGAGTACTGGTGCAGCAAATATTTTCTACGAATTTGTCAGTAAGTATTTTTATTGAGACACAATTCATGTACCATAAAAATCTGTCCACTTAAAGTACTCAAGTTAGTGGTTCATTCTTATCTGTAGAGCTGTACCACTACATGTGTGATCATTATCTAACTTTATGCTTTGATCACCCCCAATGGAAACCCTGTATTCATAAACAGTCATTCTCCATTTTATCTTCCCCGCTAATCCATTTTCTAGGGGTTTGCCATTTATAGCCTGGGTGGACCTTGAACTCACTAGGTAGCTCCAGGTTGTCCTCAAACTTAAAATCCCCCTGCCTTCTGAGTAGTGGGATTACAGGCATGTGCTGCTATCCCTGGCTGCATTTTCCTGTTCTTGACATTACATGTAAATGAAATCGTACATTGTGATCTTTTATGATAGCCTTTTTCATTTAGCATATACTTTTTAACCTGTGCAGCTCTTGCACTGTGGGAGGAGGATGGCTGGAGTGAAGAAGACAGAAATCAATATACAAAAGCTGAGGTCAGGTGGCTTCCTCTCTCCTAACGGGAGAAAGCAAACTGCACAGCACCTGCAGTGAGTTTATTTATACAATCAGCACATGAATAAATTCATGGAGTTTAAGGGAGGTAGGATCTGGGGCAGGAACAATGTCTAATCAGAATAGCATGTGTCTTAGTTACTTTTCTTTCATTGTTGAGACAAAATACCCAACTCCCAAAATTCAGGAAGGAGAGATTTTATTTAGCTCACATTTTGTGGAGGTTTCAGTCCATAATCTGCTGGGTCCAAGGCAGGGTGGCAATGCAGAGAACAACAGTTCATGGTGGTGGAAAACAGCAAAAACAAGAGCATACAGGGAGGAGTGAGCAGAGAAGACTATTTCTGTCCCTTGTATTATATGTAGGTTATACACCCTAGGGTGGGTGTAGCACTCACATTCATAATCCCAGCATTGGACCATGAATCAGTCACAAACTCTAGAAGCCTGCCCCATGACTGCATGAAGCTTTGGGGGGACATCCAGACACAAACCATAACAGCATGTCTTGGTGGCTTCACTGGAAATAAGAAAACTCTGTACTATCTCAAGCAAAGGTCAAGTCACTATGTACTCCCTGAGCTGTGCATACCTCTCATGGGGCCTTGTCCTAGATACCAGAAGTATAGACAGGTTCATTCCCAACAAGCATGATGTTTTCAAGGTCCATCTATATTATAGATTGTGTCAGTACTCCATTTCTTTTTGTGACTGAATAATGTTCCACAGCATGATGCTATGGCTTATATCTAGATGTCCCCCAAGGGCCTCGTGTACTCATAGGTGAGACTTTTGGGAGGTGACAGGATAGTGGATGTATGACTCTGGATTAATCTATTGATGGGTTTATAGGTGGGCATGATGTTGGAAGGTGGAGCCTGGTGGAAAGAGGTGAATTACTGTGACTGTGGCCTGAGAGTATGTCCCTCCTCCTTCCTTGATCCCTCTCTGCTTCTTCCTGCCATACCATGAACTGTTTCTTCTATCTTGTAACCTCTGCCATGCTACCCTGCCTTAAAGGCAGCTGACTATGGATTGAAACCTCTACAAAACATGAGATAAAATAAACCTCTCCTCTTTTAACTTGTGTATGTCAGATGTTTTTTCTCAGCAATGGAAAAGTAACTAAGACACAGGAATATACCAGGAAATATAATCTTGACCCCACCATCATGCAGTAGCTAGCAAAGGTAAGGTAAAAGGCTTGGAAAAATTGGTGAAATATTCAGATATATATGCAAAAAGGACACTTTTCATGGAGTTGTTTTGGAAAAGTCAAACATGAAATGATTGTTTAGTTCTTTCTTCTATATAGTTCAGCTTGGCCTTGAACTTTCTATGCAGCCCAGGCTGGCCTGAAACTCATGGTGATCCTCCTGCTTCAACCTTCTGAGTGCTGGGATTATAGGTATGTGCCACCATAGCTGGCTGAAATGACTGTTTTTTAATCAAGCTATTAGATAATTTGTGCATAACACCCCCAGAATAAAAAGTTAGAGGCCCTCATATTTGAAAAAAAAATTAATCTTATAAATATTCATAAATTTTAGTTTTTTGTTTTGTCTTATTTTTGTTTTTGGAACCAGGGATTGAACTCACGACCTCATGCTTGCCAGGCAGGTGCTTAGGCTGCTGAGATAATCCTGGCCTAGTTTATTTTTTAAGACAAAATCCAATCCAAACCTCTCCTCCTCACTTTACATTTTATTTACTATGAAATGCTTATTCCTGTTTTAAGTAGTTTTCTTTTAAATGACTTTTCCCCCAATACCAACTAACTCCTATTCAAGAACCCAAATTTAAGCCCAATTCATTTGTAGGTGATGAAAGTATTGGTAATTTTATTTTATTTTGAGAAAGAGTCTTGCTGTGGCAGTATGGGTGACTTAAAATTCCTCTTTTCATCTGTCTCTATTGTCTTCAGCAAACATACATTATATTCATAAATAAAGTAAGACAGTCAACTCGGTGAGGGACACTTCCAGGAGGAGGGATGCTTCCAAAACTGTGATTCCATCCATCACTGTGCACTGAAGCTGGTGCTGTTTACATGACCTTCATCTGCAGGTGGACACAACCAAGTAAAAGACCCTGTTCTTGAGCCTCCAACATGGCTGACTGAGGAAGGTTGCATCAGAGGTGCTCAGAGAGTCTTCACTGAAGCCACTGGTACTCTGTCATGGGGGAGGGAAACATCTTGAAACAAAATTAATTGGAAAGATGATACATGCTCAATGAGTCAGATGTCTGAGCACTGAAAAGGGAAGCGGTGGATCACCATGACGGGTCCATATAGCTCCAGCCCCTGCCCTTCTGGACAGCAGCCATTATGAGAGGATTTCAAATAATCTGAAGAAAAGAAAGATCCTTGACTCCTAGATCAGACTCTGCATAGACCAGTTCTCTCTCCCCATCACCTCACTTCAAACACTAGGGAATGCTACAGTCTGGTGGCATCCTCACCAAGGGCAAGGGCATCCTTCACTGAGGGCCACAGAAGCACCCTCTCCACCTTGGATGGAGAGAGGACAAACAAGTGACCAGGCCCTGAGGATTCCTGTGGGCTCCTGCTCTCCCACTCTGCCCCCTAGCCTGAGAGCAAACCATACATTAACTCCTGGCATCTTGGGTCTGTCAGTAAATATGTCCCCTGATAACTGTGGATCCCCTGGCTGGTGGCCAAACACACCTGCAGATGCCCACAGGCCTCCGCCTGAGAGTGAGTGTACCCACAACTCTATAAACTCCTGTCTGCCAGTGAACCCACCCACAGACTCCCACAGGCCACTTGGTATCATGTGACTTGGTATCATGTGGTATCTGTGCCTGCTGTGCCCACAGATTCACATGTGGTATCTGTGCCTGCTGTGCCCACAGATTCACTGCCTGCGAGTCGGCACACTGCTGACTCTGCCATCAAGTCTGGAGATGGGGAAGAATCCTCAGTGCAAGCCCAGTAATGGCGTCCAAGGTGTCCTGCAGGCTGGGGGCACAGGGAGAATTTTTGAGAGTGGGTTTGTTTGGGTTTGGAAAAGGAGGAAATTTGTGTGGCCGCCTGCAGATGGTGATTAATACAGGAAGGAAATTGCGTGGCCACTCAGGCTTTTTGGGTAGTGGTCACATGGGAACCACATGTGCATCCTCTTGTTGGAGTATTTGATCTGCCTTCATCCTGGGTTTGGAGGGCAGTGTGTTTCTGTTGTTGTTGCTTCTATTTAGTTGGTATTTATAACCTCTTCTTGGTCCCTATTTTATTTTAACTCAAACTTCCACAGTAATACTGTTTTCATATGTTTTGATTGTTTCTACCAGTTGTAAAAATCTTTCAAGGTTCTAGTTTGCTATATTCTGCTTTTTCTTAGTGCCTCCTATTCTCTCTTGTATCGGCCTTTTGTCCTCTCAGTTCTATTTGTTTTCCTCTTATCTGACATAGACCCCACCTTCCCTCGCCTCTTTCCACTTTCCACAGATGCATAAACATATCCACAGGTTCTGAACATTTGTAGCTTTTCTCAACCACAAAATCTATTTCCCGCCTTCTATACCGCCTTGTCACCCCTATAGATGGCTTCTTAAAAATCCCAACACAACCCTTCTGTCCAACTACGTGACTGCCTGCAAACTCTGACCCCATGCCTAATTTTTTCTACCTATTATTATTTTTCCAGTCTGCCTCTCGCCCTGCCAACTTGCTCTCCTTTTCACCCATCCCTCCATCTCCTCTCCACTTCTCTTTTGACGTCATAGAATAACTGCTAATAACAATTGAAATTAGACTTCACAGAATATTGAAAAAGGTTGAAAGTGTAAAAGCAAGGTTTACACATACAATGGAGTATGATGGATCTGTGGATCTGTGGATGCTGCTGTACCCAGACTTAATTCTTTCCTCAAAACACAGAAACAAAGCCCAAGCCACTCAAATTAAATAGCCGAAGGGGTAAATATTATCTGTGGACAAATAAAGCTCAAAACATGTAACTGGAAGGCAGGATCGCACCCAAAAGATACTCATATCAATAACAACCTTTCCTCATTACTACCTTCAGCACCAAAAAAGGAGAACAAAATAAAACAAACGATGACATATATATATATATATATATATATGAAATATATGGGAAAAAAACGCAACAAAAGACCCTCAAGGCCTCCTAACTGTCCCAAGACAGATCCAGGGCATCAGTGGAAAGGAAAGCAACCACCAGGTACCAGAGTTTCATGAGCTGCTTAAAGAAGAGGTAAAGAAACTTGGTGAGTTCTCAGAGGACATGGCCCAAAAGTTTATGAAATTATCATACAAAATGACCAATGTGCATTTTTTTTTTTGGTGTGCCAGGGATCAAACTCATGATCTTGCACTTGCCAGGTAGGTGCTTGTGCCACTGAACTGAACTCCCAGCCCCTCCAATGTGCATTTGAAGAAAACAATAACTTTGGGAGAGCTGACTAAAGCAAATCAAAACATGAATGACAAATTTATCAATGATATAGAACCTATGAAAAGGTATCAGTCAAAAACAGCAGGGATAAAAGTTGTATAGAACTCCTAAGTTGCAGCTGTGACCAATATAAAGCCAGGATTTCTAGAATGGAGGAGGAGGGTGGGAGACAGCATGGCTGAAGAGAGCAGGAGCCTCGTCAGAGCTACTCAGAGAAACTCAGCTAGAAACAGGAAATTGGAAGAAAGGGGAAGACCTGCACCCTAAGACCAAAATCAGTCTGAAATCGAAGACTCATAGAAAGTAAAAATAGGTAAAGGACTTAATAAAACAGCCAGCCGGCCCACCCGACTTCCAGCAGGTCGCCAGATTGGGACCACTGCCCACCAAACTTGGAATCTTAAAAGAAGAAAAAAATGGATACACTGAAATAGTGCAACTAAATCCAGCCATACAGGATAGAGTGGAATATAAGGTCCCTTGCCTTTTCTTCTTCCTCCATACAGAGGATGCTATGGCCAAGCAGTAAATTTCACCTGCAAACAGGAGTGAGTGTATTGCTCCCTTGCTGATGACTGGCCAGTTTTCCTTTTATCTTTTCCTTTTTCTTCTTTTCTTTTTTCTTTCCTTTCTTTTCCTTTCTTTTTTCTTTTCTTCCTTTCCTTTCCTTTTCTTTTTTCTTCCATTTCATTCTGTCCCAGTGCACTAACTGTAACCTCTAGGTGTAAGATTAAACACTACAGGGGTGCATAGTAATGGAACAGCTAACACCTTCCCCATGACCTCTTTCTTGTTAGAGAGGCGTGGGGAATTAAACAGCCTTGTACTATGAGACTGTGCAGCCTGGGGCTGTCTTGATCCTGGGGGCAGAAGCAGACAGGCACCCCACAGCACACCCACCTTGCCAATAAAGTTACAGGCTACAGCAGAGGTGGGTCATGCTGTGGTAGCAGCGGACCTTGTAAAGCAATGGATGGGAAGCTGGCACTGTGCCCTCAGGGGAGGAGTAAGAACAGGGACTGAACAGCTGTGAATGGAAACATCAGAAGCAGAGAAACACACAGCATCTCACCCGCCCTGCAACAAATGACCTGAGAGGACAGAGACTTGCCAGTGGAAGAGGAACCCAGAAGGCTGAGCAAGGACCAGGAGGAGCCATGGGACTGGGAATAGCCTGCTGAAAGCAGCACAGCAATGGGGAGAGAGATGCTGTTATGGATTAAAAACTGCTGGTCAACTTAACACCAGCTGAATTAAATCAGCATGGTGCTGAGCGTAGATGTTCCACCTGAGGAAAGTTGTCAGCATAAATAGAGACGTGGAGAAGAAGAGTGAGGCGCTGTGGGTTTCTCTAAGTGTTGCTGTTTGAGCCGTTGGTTCTCCTGGAGGAGTTCGTCATGACCGGCTTCCCCAGTGTGAGCTCGACCATTGTCATCAGAGTTGCTCGGGACCTTGTTGGTGAGAGTGGCTGTGGTTCATTTTGGGGGAGCTCTGGTCCTTACATCGAGCATCGCTTCCTGGCTCAGGAGGGGGAAGACATGCCATTTATTCTCCAGGACAAACTCGTCATGCTGGTTTTCTGGCATGTACTTGACTGTTTTTATTGTCAGAGGAGCTCAGGGCCTCCACGTTGTTGAGGATGGCTGTGGTGCTTTTCAGGACAGCCCTGGTCTTTGTTGTGTGACTTCTTGGCTCCAGCGTAGAACCTTCAACCTACCAGCACAGCTTCTTCACCCTACTGGCATAGATTTTCTAGCTTCCACCACTGACCTTTGGGCCTTCCCAGCATAGATCCATAAAACAGACTGGTGTGAGTCCACATGGGCTCAAGACCTCCAGCTGGACTCGTGGGAGGCATTGTCATGGACTCTAGGTTTTTATCTGGACTCATGCGAGACATTGCTGTGGGATCCAGGCCCTTGGCTGAATATTCTGAGTCTTTAGTGTTGTAGGAAGATTTCCCACACTTTCTTGTGTTAATTCTGGGTGACCATCATAAAATAATATTATAAATTCTGTGTCCTCATAACCCCTGAGTACAGCAGATGCTGAGAGAAACAGGAAAACATCCCTGAAAAACAGATCTAGAGAGGCCTTAATACTTGTGATAAAGCTACAAACTGCAAGAACTTACAAAGATCAACACAGAAAACAAAACAAGAACTTTTTAAATAGAAAATGACAAAGTGCAAAAGCAAAAGCAACCTCAACCCTCTTGTCCGCCTAGAACAAGTCGAGGAGTCAACAAAATAGAGGAAAATGGAAGAAACGTACTTGAAATTTCTGAAATGATAGCAACCAAAATAAAGAAACAAATCCATAAGGCTACATAGGAAATCAGGTCAGAAATAATTGCTCAGGTAAAAAAAGAAATGACAGGGTAAGTGGCTGTGGCCTGGCGGGCCGCGGCAGCCCCAGGGCGGGAACCATATCAGCGTTTCCTGAGACCCACGAGGCAACATGCTGGACCTTGGGGCGCTGGGAATACGGGCAGCCAGCTCACCCCTCTGGTGGGCTAAGAATCAAACATCCATACCCGCCTCTCTGCTAGCAAGTGAGAGCCGGAGATCTGAGCATGTCTTGTGAGTTTGACTATATGTGATATAGCAAATAAGGGGGATTTTCTTCTGCCATCTCTTTGAGGGCAAATATTTTTATCTCTGTTTTGCTCTGTTTTGGTCAATGGTATTGCTCTATTCAATATTCTGTTCTTGTAATTTCGCTATTTCCTTTGATATTGCTCTGCCTGATTGAAGGAACAACTATTGTGAAGAAAACCAGATGCACTATTGTGCCTATTGCTGTTGTCCCGGTGGCCGGCTGTGAGGTTCTGTGCCAATTTCACTGCACTGCCTCAGTTGGCTATGTCCTGTCTTGTTCTGCTGTATTTTACTACCTTCAAAATAAATAAATAAATAATAAGAAAAAATTTAAAAAAGTAAATAACAACAACAAAACAGATCAGCATGATACTGAGCAACCTGAAACTTGATATAACTAAACAGATAATGGACTTTAAAAGCAAAAGGAGGAAAAGCAGGTGCTCTAAAGGATTTAACTGAATGTATATTTAAGGGTGTAGGATTGATAATTATGTTGCTAAATTTCTGTTGGATCAGAGAACAGAGCTGTTTGCAGCCTCACTGTTTGAATGTCCACTTTGTGTGCTTTGATTTTGTAACTTGAACAACTACATCCAGGAAGACAATATGTAATGTATCAACTAGTGATTTCTTACTGCCCATTTTTTTTGAAATTCTGTATTGTTTCTACCCTTTTTTTCTGTTTTGTTTTATTTTCCCCTCTCTTTAAATAAAATTAAAAAAAAAGAAATGACAACAATCATAAAGGAATTGCTCAGCAAATCTAGAGTAGACATAAATACAAAAATTGAGAACCATAGGAAAATGATGAAAACAAACCATGAATGATCAATATAGGAAAGAAATAGAATGGGCAAAATAGATTCAAACAGATATCCAGGAAGTTAAAAATTCCACTGAAAGCTGGCAACACTATTTGAATGAAACTGAAGATAGACTTTTGGACCTTGAAGACAGGATCATAGCTAGCAATCATGAAAGGAAAGACCTCTTAAAAATAACAAAAGATCAGCAAATATCAATTCATCAGCTGCAGGAGGATACAAAGCAAAGAAAAATACTATAAAATGGGACTGGTGTTTGTGGAAAAGCAGGCTTCAACACAAATGACATAAAAAGACAATTTGCAAAAGTAATAGCAGAAAATATCCCAAGCATGGGAAAAGAATCTGGCAAATCAATATGTGAGGTATACAGAACTCCAATTAGATATAACAAAAATAAATCTACACCCAGACATATAATAATCAAGATCCCAGAAATTCAGCACAAGAGCAGAATATTATTAAAAGCTGTTAGAGAAAAGAAACAGATCACCTATAAAAGAAGCCCATCAGAATCACAGGAGACTTCACAACACAAACCCTCTAGTCAAGAAGAACTTGGAGTGAAATATTTCAAGTCCTCAAAGACAACAACTTCCAACCCAGATTGATGTGTCCTGCAAAAGTATCTTTCAAAAAATGAGTGCAGAAATAAGATACTTTAATTACACAGAACAACTGAAGAAATTCATGATTATCAAACCAACCCTACAAAGGCTACTGAAAGATATCATAGAGAGAAATAAAAAAATGACCAGAATTTTCAAACAACTATAGAAAGAAACCACCAGGCAGGACAAGAAATTAAGTAAGGGGAAAAATAGAGAACCAAATATAGAGAAATAATATGACAAAAGTAAGCCAATACATACCAGTTATAACCATCAATGTAAATATTCTCAATTCACCAATCAAAAGAAACAGACTGCCAGAATGGATCAAGAAACAAGATCCACCAACAAGATTTGTATGCTGCGTATAAGATACACATTTAACTGAGAAAGAAATTCATAGACTGAAAGTCAAAGGATGAAAGACAATACTCCATGAGACAGGAACCCAGAAAAAAGCAGAGGTGGCCATTCTATTTCCAGAAAAAGTGGATTTCAAACCAAGGCTGATTAAAGGAGACGAAGAATGTCACTACATCCTTGTAAAGGGAAAAATCCAAGAGGAAGATATAACAATCATAAATAAGTATGTATGCACCAAATATAGGAGCACTCAATTATATAAGACAAATATTAATAGACATGAAAAATCAAATGAACAATGATGCAGTTTTAATGGGGGACCTTAGTACTCCACTGTCACAAAGGAATAGATCAACCAGACAAAAAAAATCAGCAAAGAAATATTAGAATGGGATCCAACCTGTGAACAAATAGACTTAGTAGATATTTACAGAGTGTTCCACCCAACAACATCAGAATAGGCATTCTTCTCAGCTGCACATAGGAAGCTCTCTAAAATAGACCATATACTAGCCCACTGAATATACTTAAGTAATTGCAAAGGAGTTAAATTGACCCATGCATATTATCTGACCATAGCATTATGAAATTGGAAACTAGTGGCAAAAGAAACTGCAAAACTCCATAAACACATAGAAATTAAATAACACCCTTCTAAAAAAATCTATGGGTCACAGATGAAATTAAAGAAGAAGTTAAACAATATCTTCAATTAAATGAAAATGCAGATACAACTTACCAGAACCTGTGGGACACAATGAAAGCCATCTGAAGAGGGAAATTGTTAGCAGTGAATTCTCACATCAGGAAAACAGAACAAGCCAAATAAACCATCTAATGTTGCACCTCAAGCTTGTAGAAAAAGAAGAGCAAGTCAAACCCAAAGCTCAAGGACCTTCCCTGGTTGTCCAGTGGGTAGGATTCAGCACTGTTTCTCCCAAAGCCCATACAAAGGAGGAAATTATAAATATCAGAGCAGAGTCTGCCATGGCGAATGGGAAGAGACCCAGAAAGAAGCCACGCCATGCCTCTCTGTGAGCGCGCCAGTGGGTAGACTGGGAGAGTAGAAGAGCATCCTTCACCTCCTTGTAAGCAACTGGCTGATTCAAAGGAACCCAGGGTGAGATGGCAGCAACTGAGGTGAAAGGAAAAGCTGGATGTTTTTGTTGTTTGATTGACTCTGCAGGCCTGGGGCTGGTGGTCTGGGCACCTATTTGGAGGATGGCAGTGTGCACTGTGGCAACTGTGGGGGGATTTCTTCTGTCTCATTTTTGAAATCCAATGTTTTGTTTTGTTTTACTGTTTTGTTTTATTCCTGTACCTGGTAACCTGAGCAGCTATTTTGAAGATAACAATATGCAGTATAATAAGCATTGTTAAATTCGTATCTTCTATAACTGCATTTATGTTTAAGCATGTAGGATTGATAACCATGTTGCTAAGTTGTTACTGGATCATTGAACTTCTTTGCAGCCTCACTGTTTGAATGTCCACTCTATATGCTTTAATTTTGTAACTTCAACAACTATGTCTAAGAAAACAGTATGTAATTTATCAACTAGTGATTTCTTACTGTCATTTTTTTGAAATTCTGTATTGTTTCTACCCCTCTTTCTGTTTTGCTTTTTTCCTCTTTAAATAAAATTAAAAAAAAATTCCTATCTTCTTGTTTTGAAAACCTACATAGCTATTGTTTTGTTGTTGTTGTCACTTTGCTTTTGTTGTTTTTTAGGTTTGTTTGCTTTTTGATTTTTCTGTTTTTTCTTTAAAACAAAATTTAGAAAAAGATCAGAGCAGACATTAATGTGATTGACACTAGGAAAACAATACAAAGAATTAACAAATTGAAGAGTTGATTCTTTGAAAGAATAAATAAAATTGACAAACTCTTTTCCAACCTTATCAAGAAAAGGAAAGAAAACAATACAAATTAATGCAACGAGGAATGAAAAGAGTGAAATCATTTCTGATTCTGTGGAAATTCAGGAAATCATCAGTACCTACTTTGGGAATCTTTACTTGCATAGGCTGGAAAACACAGAAGGAATGGACAGATTGCTAGATATGAATGATTACCAAGGCTGATTCAAGAAGATATAAAAACGTTGAGTAACCCAGTATCAGTTACTGAAATTGAAAGCATAATTAAAAACTTACCACTGAAGAAAAGCCCAGGTCCTGATGGATTCACTACTGAACTCTTTTTTTCTTTTTTTTTTTTCTCACTATGCAGTTCAGGCTGGCCTTGAGCTCACTTAGTAGTCCAGGCTAGTCTCAAACTCGCAAGGATCCTCCTGCCTCAGCCTATCGAGGCATGAGCCACCATGCCTGGATAAAAATCTTAAATTTTTTTTTTGTGTTTTTGCTGCCAGGGATTGAACTCACAACCTCACGTTTGCCAAGCAGGCACTTACACCACTGAGCTGAATCCCCGGCCCTCACTGCTGAATTTTACAAGAAATTTAGAGAAGATTTAATGGCAGTGTTCCTCAAACTCCTTAGTGAACTGGAAAGGGAAGCAATCCTCCCTAACTCATTCTTGGATGCAAGTATTACTCTGACACCAAAATCAGAGAAAGATCCAACCAAAAAGGAAAACTACAGGCTAATCTCCCTAATGAACATAGATGTAAAAATTCTCAATAAGATACTAGCAAATAGAATGCAGAAAATCATCAAGAAGATTGACCAAATCATCAAGAAGATGATCAAGTGGAATTCATCCTAGGAACTGCAGGGGTGGTTCAACATATGCAAATCAATACATGTAATACACTATATCAACAGAGCCAATGACAAAAAATCTTTTCTCATATGATCATCTCAATAGATACAGAAAAAGCTTTTGACAAAGTCCAGTACCCATTCATGATAAAAAAAAAACTACAAAAAACTGGAATAGCTGGTCTCTATCTCAATGCAATAAAAGCCATCCATGACAAACCAACAGCCCACATCATACTAACTGAGAAAAAACTGAAAACTTTCAATTTAAAATCAGGAACAAGACAAGGATGTCCACTATCACGACTCCTATTCAATATAGTTGTGGAAACATTAGCCAGAACAAATAGACAAGGGAGAGAAAGAAAAGGAATAAGCATAGGAAAGGAAGAAGTTAAAATATCATTATTTGCAGATGACATGATACTGTATATATCAGCCCCCCAAAACTTCACCAAAAGGCCACTAGAATTAATAAGGAAATTCAGCAGCGTAACTGGATACAAAATTAACAATCACTAATCAACAGCATTCTTGTACACTAGTACTCATTTAGAGAGAAATTATGGAAATAGAAGTTTGCATGATAAATCTCCATAAAAGCATTTACAAGATCCATATATTGAAAACTATAATATTCTGAAAAAGGAGATTGAAGAGAATATCAGAAAATGCAAAAGATTAGGAAGAACCAACATAGTGAAAATGGCAATACTCCCCAAACTGTTAAACAGATTTAATGTAATTTCAATCAAAATACTATCTGCATACATCCTAGATTTAGAGAAAATATTCCTAAAATTCATCTGGAAACAGAAGAAACCTAGAATTGAAAAGGCAATCCTGGGAAACAAAGATAAGGGAAGAGGCATCACAATCCTAGACTTGAAATTATACTACAAAGTTACTGTGATAAAATCAGTATGGTATTGGCAAAAAACAAAAAAAACAGACCTGAGGACCAGTGGAACAGATTAGAATATGCAGACACAGCTACAAACACACTCAGGTACCTTATCTTTGACAAAGTGGCCAAACATGTTCTCTGGAATAAAAATAACCTATTTAATAAGTGGTGCTGGAAAAATTGGCTTCCAGATATCAAAGACTAAAACTAGACACATATTTATCACCATGCACTAAGATAAACTCAAAATAGATCAAAGATCTAAATATTAAAATGTAAACATTAGATATACTGGAAAGCATGATAGATAAAAATCATGAAGACATAGGAATAGAGAGTTCATGAACAAAACACAGACTGCATGAGAAATGCTTCAAAGAATTAACAACTGGGATCTCATCTTATTAAAAATGGCCAACAGAATGAATAGAAAATCCACAGAATGCAAAAATATTTAGTCAGCTGTTCCTCAGACAAAGACCTTCTTTCAAGAACATATAAAGAATTGAAAAAAAAAATGAGAGCCCCAAATTCAAAGACCCAACCCAAAAATGGGCATCTGCAATGAATATGTGCTTCTTAGAAAAAGCAATACAAATGACAAATAAATATATGAAAAAGTGTTCAATATCCTGGTCATTAGAGAGATGCAAATTAAAACAACACTGAGATTCCATCTCACACTGGAAAGAATGGCTATCATCAAGAAATCAACCAATAACAAATGTTGTAGAGGCTGTGGGGAAAAACAAATCCTTCTCCACTGTTGGTGGGAGTGTAGACTGGTTAAATCACTCTGGAAATCAGTGTGGATATTCCTCAAAAAACTATCATTGGAGGGCTCAATCAATCCAGCCATTCCCCATCTGGGTATTTTCACAGAAGAATTAAAAACCTCATGCCACAGTGTTATAGGTGCACTTGGTTATAGGTGCACTTGGTTATAGAAGTTCAATTTGTAATAGCTAAATCTTGGGAGCAACCCAAATGCCCATCAAACACAGAATAAATAAACAAGATGTGATATTTTTATGCATGGAGTATTACTCAGCTATAAAGAAGGATAAAATTGAGGCCTTCTAGGTAAATAGATGCAACTTGATATCATACTCATAAGTGAAATAAATCAGACTCACATGTGTAAATATCATACTGCCTCACCAGTGTAAAACACTGAAAGAGTAAATAAGATCCAAAAAGTACACAAGATATTGTGGAAGTGAAAGGGGAAGGAAGCTACTCAAAAGGAAAGAACAACTGGGACAAGGGAAGGAAGAAAAGAAAGAAGAGAAAACATATATTATATATATATGTGTGTGTGTGTGTGTGTGTGTGTACATATATGTTTACAAGATAGATAATTATCCTACTAATCACTGTTAGTTTTTCAAAAAGAACAGTTTGTGTTTTCCTTATTCAATTGATCATTTTTTTCATTTTTCATATATCTTTTAATCTGAACAACTACTTTGAAGATTACAATATGCAATGTATTAACCAGTGTTCATCTCATTATTTTGTTTTGAAATTCTGTATCACTGTTTTTATTCTTTTTTATTTAAAAAAAGAAAGAAAGAAAATAGAAATATGTCCTTTGTTCCTGGATAGGTGGAATCAGTATCATCAAAATGGCCACATTTCCAAAACTGACATGTGGATTCAATGCAATCCCAATCCAAATACCAGCAGCACTGCTTACAGAATTTGAGAAAGGCAAAGTCAGATGGAACTCAAAGAGACTCAGAATAGCAAAAACAATTTTGGGAAACAAGAGAAAAAAGCAGGAAGCATCACAATACCTGACTTCAATTTACCCTACAAGGTAACAGTGATGAAAACAGCATGGTATTGGCACAAAAACAGATATGAGAATGAGGGGACTCAGAAACATACCCACTTTCAGTTACCTGATCTTTGAAAAATTGGCTAAAAACATATTTTAGAATAAAGATAGCTTCTATAACAAATAGTACTGGGAAAACTGGCTTTCTATCTGCAGAAAGTTGAAACTCTCACCATGCATAAACTAAAATTAAAGTACATAAAAGATCTAAGCAGTGAAACAGAAACAGTGAACCCTCTGGAAGAGAAAATAACTGAAACTCTTGAAGTTATAGGTAGGTGTAAGTGGGGATTTCTGAACAGAACTCAAAACTGCTCAAGAAATAACAGCAAGAACCAACAAATGAGATAATATCAAACTAAAAAAGCACATCAAAAGAAACAACCTACATAGTGGGAAAAAATTCTGCCAGCTATTCCTCAGACAGAGGACTAATATCTAGAATATATAAAGAATCAAACAAATTAGACCCTTCCCACCAAAAGACTCAAGAGAAAGGCAGCAACTGAAATGATTACACTTCTCAGAAGAAGAAAGAAAAATGGTCAATAAATACATGAAAAAATGTTCAGCATTTCTGAGTATTAGAGAAATGCAAATTAAAACAACACTGAGATTCCATCATACTCTAGGGAAAAAGGAAAACTTCTACATCACTGGTGGAAATGTAAACTAGTATGACCACTAGTACAGAGTTTCCTCTAAAAACTAAAATTAAAACTCTATTTTCCCGGCTATTCCCTTTGAGTATCTTCCCCAAAGAGTTAAAACATCATATTATAGGTATATACTCATAACTATGTTTATGAGAGCACAAATCAGAATAGCTAAATGTTGGAAGTGGCTTATATGTTCATCAACAAATGAATGGGTAATGAAAGTGTAGTATTTATACACCACCATAAGTAAGGATAAACTTTAGACATTTTTAAGAAAATAGATGTACCTGCAAAATATAATGTTATAGGAAATAAATCAGATACATAAGTGCCATAGAGTGTCTCTCATTTGGGTAAGGTAAAGTGCAAATTAAAATCAAAATGAAGGATTGTTAGAAGGAAAGGAGGAGATGAATCTTTTTCAAACAGGAAGGGCACCAAGAGACCAAGGACAAGGGGAGGGTGGGGTGACAAAGGGAAAGTAAAAAGACGTAAGATGTGCCACGCACATGTACCAAATACTCACACTGAATGTAAACACTGCATGTCAGAAATGTGGACTAAAAAAATAGTCACAATAATTACGGCAGTGGGGCGAGGGATCTGGAGATGGAAGGACCAAAGTGGGTGGTGGGGAGGGGAAAAGAAATAAGAAAGAATCACACTGTGTTACATAGCTGTACCTGTAATACTTCCTAAGGTGAATGTGAACCCCATATACTGCACAAATTTACTAATAAAATAAAATAATAGACTGATGTGATTTAAAATAAGTGTAGGCACACGGAAGGCACCTTTTGTGTTTGGCTATGATCTCATTTAGTTTCTTAAAATCACTATTTAAAGCTACTTACCTTTTCAGTTTCCGTATTTTCAAATATTAGTAAGGTTGTAATATATTTTGAAACCCAAATATATAATATCTTTTCACAGTTAAAACTGTTCTACAAAAATGTTTAGTTTAAAATTTAAGGGGAGGGCATAGGGGTGTAGGGGGAATAAAAATGATCATGAGTCAATATGTACATGTGCCAAGTCCCCAAGATGAACGCAGTTATTTATGTACTGCAAACATATACTAATAAAAGTGCATGGTGGTGCACTCCTGTAATCCCAGCTCATGGGAGGCTGAGGCAGGAGGATTGTTGCAAGTTCAAGACCAGCCTGGGCTACAAAGTGAGCCCAAGGTTAGTCTGAACTGCATAGTGAGACCCTGTCTCAAAAAGACAAAAAAAAAAAAAAAAAGAGAGAGAGATTTTAAAGGACTTGATCATGAAATTTTGAAAAGGAACAAAAATTAAGATGAAAACCTTAATAAAAAAATTAAAATGAAAAAGATCCTATCCCTAATCCTTCATTTACATGTCCGGGAAGTCAAAAGGAGGTTTTTCATAACAATTTACACATGGCATGATGCCTAGTGAGGGTTTGGCAGGATGACTTTCCCATGCCTCATTTGCATAAAAGAGAGATAACTCAGGAATTTGGGATACAAATGACCCTTCTCCCTATTATCAGAGTGGCTGTTAGCCTTTCCCCAGCTCACTCTCACTCTGTACAGCAGACTTCTTTTGTGCTGTAAATAGAAGTACACTTTTACAGACCTTTCTCTTTGTGCTCTTCATTGTCCAGGACACCCAATACCGGAGAGGCCTGGTGGGGCTCTCCATCTGCGGACACTGGGAAGCGGGGAGAACCCCCCCAAGTCTTGGAAGAGCACTTATGGGAATTCTGAAATGTATGAGTCTGTTTGTCCAGAGAGCACTCTTGAATTAGGCCGGGGCATTGAGTTACATGTACTTTGGCACTCTAATCCATATTAAGGACTATTCTTAGAACATCTCAGGTTAAGTTGTTGCTGTGTTTCCTGAAGGACATTATTGGAATTGTTATTTACTATATTTTACAGCATTAAGTATCTGCAGGAAACTTTGGTTTAGTACTGGAAGCACCGTGCTGCTTCCAAGGAGTAACACTTTTTTTTTTTTAAGAAAAAAAATTATTTGGGTTTAAGTTTTAAAATAGTTTTATTGGAATCTTACTCATGTACCATACTCTTCACTCATTTAAAGTATAAAGTGTGCAAGTCGATAGTTTTTAATATATTCATAGTTGTGCAAACTTTCACCACAATCAAGCCTAGTCTATATATTTGTACTAGGGATTAAACCCAGGCCACTGAACTGCATCCCTGCACCTTCTTTATTTTAAGACAGTGTCTCACTAAGTCACTAACTTACTCCTACAGAGCTTTGAATTTATGGTCTTCCTACCTCAGTCTCTCAGAGTGCTCTGATTCATGGCATGAACCACCATGCTCCATTAAGTTTATAACATTTCATTGCTCCCTGAAATTCACACATATTGAAGACTCAGTTCCCAGTGCCTGTGATGCTACTGGAGAGTGGTGGAACCAGTAAAAAGTGAAGACTGGGGAAAGGAGAGTGGTCCCTGGGGATGAGCCTTAAAGGCGATATGAACTACTGCTCCCACCCTCTTCTTCTCTATTAGCTTCTCAGGGACCATGAGGTAAGCAGCCTCCTCTACCATATGCTCCTGCCATGATGTGCTGGGACCCAAGCCACATGGCCAAGTACCATGGACTGGAACCTCTGAAACTATGAGTCAAAATAAGCCTTTCCTTCTTTTTTTAATCGTTTTTATTTAAAGAAAAAAAATTGAAACAGAAAGAGGGTAGAAATAATACAAAATTTCAAAAATAAAACAAAACAAAAAACCAAAAATAGTAACCAGTAAGAAATCACTAGTTGACAATTACATATTTTCCTCTTAGTAGTAGTTGTTACAAAAGTAAAGCCTACAAAGTGGACATCCAAACAGTGAGACTGCAACCAGTTTTGTTCATCTATCCAACAAAATCTTAGCAACATGGTTATCAATCCCACACACTCAAACATACATGCAGTTATATCCTTTAGAATACTTTCTTTTCCTCTCTTTTTTTTCTTTACAATAACTATAATCCATTCTTATAAACTACTTAGAAGTTCTACACATGTATAAGTCTCTACATATATACCTAGCCTTTCTGTGTTAGAGGGAGAAAAAAATCAAAACAAGTCAACAATACAAATTCCTAGAGAAACACGAAATGAAAAGGACATATAAAACCACAATAATAGGTGATCTAGGGTAGTTATTATGACGTCTCTTGTTATTTTCAATAAAATTGTCTATATCATCAAACATAGCATAGTTAAACTTAGCACTGCATTATATTATTAATAAAATCTAAACATTGGAGATATTATAGGACTTCAAAGGCAGTTAATAATCAAACCAGAATTGGTATCCTATAGAATCTTGTCATCTTCAGAGTAGTTGCCTCTACTCTCAGACTTGATACTCTCAAGCATATCAGATTCAAATAAAATCAGTCAAGATAAAACAGTGATATAACCAATCTTCTCTGTCTTATCTCTGCCATGCTATTTTTCTGTCATTGTTGTTTATTTTTCTCCTTCATTCCACTGTTTGTCCCCTTTTTTGAGGCCTTTTGGCCATTGTTCCTGGAACCCTGGTGATTTTCTTCTCTCTCTAGAATGTCCTTCAGTATTCTTTGAAGGGTTGGATTGGTGGTCACAAACTCCCCCAGTTCCTCTTTGTCATGGAAATATCTTGTCTCTCCATTAATTTTGAGAGACAGTTTTGCAGGGTACATCATTCTGGATTGGAGGTTATTTTCTTTCAGGGCTTGGAATATTTCGTTCCAAGCTCTTCTTGATTTGATGGTTTGCATCAAGAAGTCCACTGTGATTTTGATGAGTTTTCCTTTATAGGTAATCTGTTTCTTTTCTCTAAGCACTTTTAATATTCTGTTCTTGTGATAGATTTCTGGGATCCTGATTATTATATGTGTGGGTGTAGATCTGTTTTGGTTGTAGCTGGCTGGAGTTCTGTATGCCTCATATATCTGAACTTCACTTCCATTACCTATGTTTGGGAAGTTCTCCTTAATTATTTCTGTGAATAGACTTTTTATTTCATTTGTTGCTGCATCTTCATTCACATATTTTATTCTTAGGTTATAAATCCTCTTGTCTTCTAGTCTTTGTATCGTTGCTTCCTGGTTCCTTGTTATTTTTAAGAGATCCTTCCTTTCATGATCATATGTTGCAAATCTATCTTCAAGTTTTGAAAGTTTGTCTTTAGTTTCTGTTAAGAGGTTTTGCCAGCTTTCAATGGAGTTTTTAATTTCCTGATATTCTCTTTGGCTCTGTTTCATGTATTCTAGGTTTTGTTTATATTCTTCATCAAAGGCTTCTCTCCTTTTTCTGGGTTCCTTCATTCTTTCATTTGTGTCTACTTGAGGAGTGTCCAGGACTTCCTTTATTAATCTTCTTATATCTTGCTTCACCTAAGTTAGAATTTCAGATTTAAATTTGTTGATGAGGTCACGGAAGTATTTCTTTATTTCCAATGAGGCTGTCTCTGACATTACAGGTTTGCTACCCTCAACTTCCTCTGCATTTACCTCTACTGGACTCACTTTCCCTGGTTTGGTGGTTGGAGGCCTTTTGCTGTTTCTCTGTCTTGTCATGTTTCCAGCCCCCTTCAGACAGGTGGGTGGTGGAGGTCTCCCGGCCTTCTGTATTGCCCACAGTTTTTCTGCAGCTCACTGGCTAGGGAAGTGCACCCCCCGCCCAGTCCACTGTAGATCTTTGAGGTGCACACTGTGAGCCAGTCCCTCCCCCTACGTCAGTCACCCAGTGGATGCTTCAGCACATTTGTGTGTTCCCTGGGGATGCCACTGGATCACAGCAGCCTTGTCCCTGGCTATTGAGTTTCAACCAGGGGCCTGGCCCAGCCCAAGCAGATCCCACCAATCTGCTTTGGACCAGGAGTTGTCGACTGACACTGCCTCAGGTTTTGATTCAAGCCAGCCCTGCCCAACTCCAAAATGTCACCTAGCCAGTCTTCCGGATCTGGGGAATCCAGTTTCCATCACTCACCAAAGTTCCCACAGCTCAACTCACCATTTCCACTCCCTGCCCCAGCGCCTCCTCCAGCCGAGGGTCTCAAGCTCACCAACCCCCGCTCTCGGCAGGGCCACGATCTCATCTGGATCGTGTGTTGACTCTAAGACGTGCCGTATGTACTAGTCTGTTGATGGATTTTTGGATGGTTTCCACCATTTGCTACTGTGAACAATGCTGCTGTGAGCATTGATGTTCATATATTTGTTTGAATATCTATTTAAAAAAATTTTTTTAAATTTTATTTTAGAGAGAATAAAACAAGCAAAATAAAACAGAATAAAGCCAATCAAAACAAGACAGTGTAAGTGACATAAGATTTCAAAACAAGATAATAGGAAATCAACAATGTTTACCATAATGCCTCTTGTTTTCAAAATAGCTGCCTATACCTTCAGATATAGTAAAATCAGGTGAAACAGAAACAGAATGGAGCTAATACAAACAAAACAATGAATGTAATACAGGACTTCAAAGGAAGATAATCATAAATACAAAGTGGCTACTGTAATATGTCTTGTTATCTTGGAAATAGCTGTCCTTGCCATCAGATACAACAAAGTCAAACAAGATAAAACAGAATAAAACCCAACTAAACAAAACAATGAGAATGATACAGGGTTTCAAAACAAGATAATAGGGAATTAACAATGGCCACCACCTTCAGATGGAGATTCTCTACAGATGCTGCATTGTGTATTGTTATCCTCTGAACAGATGATCAGAGGATTAGCTTTAGACCTGCAAAGTCAGTGAAACACTAAACACTACAAGCATTAAGTTGTATTTCACTGCATTAGCTATCATCACAGCCTGTGTTTCTCCTGATCAGCCAGTCACTTGTTGGGGCAGAGAATGTAGGCTTTTCTTGTCTCCTTGCCTGTGCCCTGGAAAAGGCTGGTGTCTGGCTTTCCCCACTTGGCCTCATATGGCACCAACCCACAGGTCCTAGCTTCTTGCTGACTTCTTATTATCCTCCTCTGCACTCTGCAAATCTGGATACCTGTTTTTAATTCTTTTTGGTATATACTCATGAATGAAATGGCTGAGTCATGTGTTAATTCTGTATTTAACTTTTTGAGAGACCACCAAACTACATATATTCCACAGTGATCACATCATTTTAGGTTCCCACCATTATTGTGTGAGGATTCTAATTTGTTCACACCCTGTACCAACATTTGTCATTTTCTTGTAGTCATTTATTTTATTTTTGAACCAGAGATTACACTCATGACCTTACTCTTGTAGTTATTTTAAATGGTATCTCATCATAATTTTGATTTATGTTTTTCTGATGATAAAAAATATTATCCTTTCATGTGTTTATTGGTCATTTATACATCTTCCTTGGAGAAGTGCCTATTCAGATCCTGTCCTTATTTTTAAACTGGGTTCTTTGTCTTTTTATTACTGAGCTGTAACAGTTTTAAAATATATTTTTTAGATGTAAGTCCCTTATCAAATATATGAGTAGCAATTATTCTCTTTCTATAGATTGATTTTTCACTTTTTTGATGAATATTTTTCAGTATTAGGGTTTGAACACCTACCCCAAATGTCAGCTACCTAACAATGCTTTTATTTCCTTTGAGTTTTAGTATCTACTTTTCTTTTCTTTTTTCTTAGTACTTGTTTGCAGTATATAATATTTGCATTCCTTATTGGGAGTTACTACATGTATATAACACATCTTAATTTTTTCATCCCCTTCAATTCTCTTTCTTATGCTTTGATACTCTTCTTATCTGGAAAGATTTATCTCCCTACTTTATATGACCTTTCATTTTTTACTTTTAATTTATTTAGAGTTTCTTGTATAAGGAAAATTATGTGATATTTAAATTTGTGTGTCTGATTTATTTCATTTAACATTATGATCTCAAAGTGCACCCATTTTCCTACAAATAACTTATGTCTTACTATGTCAGAGTAGTATTACACATTATCTTTATTCATTCATCTGCTGAGAGACATACAGGTCCCTTCCAAGATTTACCTATAATGAATTGTGCCGCTGTAAACATGGGTATGCATACATTACTCTAGTATGACGTTTTTAACACTTTTGGGAAGAAACCAAGTAAAGGGATAGCTTAATTGAATGTAATTTCTATTTTTAGCTTCTTGAGATATATCTGTACTGATTTCCATAGTGGCTGTACTAGTTTACATTCTCATCAACAATGTGGAAGGGTTCCTTTTCCCAACATCCTGTCCAGTCTTTGTTATTATTTGATTTCTTAATTATAGCCATTCTTTTTGGGGTAAGGTGGAATCTCAGTGTTATTTTAATTTTTATTTCTCTAGTGGCCAGCAGTGTTGAGCATTTCTTCAGATATTTAATGGCCATTTGTACTTCTTCTTGTGTGAAGGGTCTATTTATTTCACTTGCGCATTAAAAATTTTTTTTTATTATTTTGAAGGTAGTAAAATACAACAGAACAAGACAGAACAAAGCCAATTGAGACAGTGCAGTGAAATTGGTACAAAATGTCACAGCAGGTTACCAGGATAACAGTAATAGGTACCATAGTGTATCTTGTTATCTTCATAATAGTTGTCCTTTCAATCAGGTATAGAAAAATCAAACCAAATACAGAAGATTATAAAACTTATCAAAACAGAATATTGAATAGAGCAAGACAATTAATCAGAACAAAGCAAAACACTGATAACAATATTTGTCTTCAGAGAGATGGTAGAAAGAAATCCTCCCTTTTTGCTGTATTGTATATGGTCAACCTCCCAAGAGATGCTCAGACCTCTGGCTCCCATTTCCTAATGGGGGGGATGGGATGTTTGATTATCAGCCCATGTGCCGGTAGGTGCACGGCTGCTTACCAGGGTGCGAGCAGGTTGCTTTGTTTCCCAGTACCCTAAGTTCCAGCATGGCACAGATCTCAGGAAATGCTGGCTGGTTCTATCCCTGGGGTGGCCACCGCTTGCTTGAGCCATGACTCCACTTGCCCATTTTTGATTGCATCCTTTATTTCTAATTTTTTTGAGTTCTTTGTAATTCTAGATGGTAGCACTTCACTCATGAAATAGTTGGCAAAATTTTTTCCCATTCTATTTTTTTCCCATGCTATAGGCTATCTCTTCACTCTGTTGGTTGTTTAGTTGCTGTGCAGAAGTTTTTAAATTTGATGTGATCTCATTCATTAATTCTTGGTGCTGTTTCTTCATGCACTCAGTGAACCCAGGACCTTTACAATGAGCTGTATCCCAAGCCCTTTTTTTGAGAGAGAGAGAGACAAAGAGAGAGAGAGAGAGAGAGAGAGAGAGAGAGAGACTCTCTAAGTTGCTACATTGCTTAAGCTGGGCACAAATTTACAATCTTCCCATGTCAACCTCTAGAATGCTAGGATTAAAGTTGTGTGCTACCACATCTGGCTGATGATGTCCTTTGAAGAACTAAATTTGTTATTATTAATTTACTGTTATGTTGGTGCTGGGGATCAAACCCAGGGCCTTGTAGATGCTAAGCACATATTCCACCCCTAAGCTATACCCTCAGGCTGAAGTTTTCAATTTTGTTGAAGTTCAATTTCTTTCTTTCTTTCTCTCTCTCTCTCTTTCTTTTTTCTTTCTCTCTCTTTATTTCTTTCTTCTTTCTTTCTTTTTTTCTTTCTTTTTTCTTTCTTCTTTCTTCCCATGCCTGGATGTGTGTGGTGTGGTTCTTAGACTTGGCCACATTTGCACTGTAAAACTACAGAACTAGAAGAGCTATATTTTTTTCTTTTGTTGTTACCTTTAGAGAACTACTGTCTATTCTAGGGTCACAAGGACAGGTTTGTATGTTTTCCTTGAGCAGTTCCAGCCCAGGCAGGGGAAAAGCATTCAGTGTTGCCCCATTAAATATGCTAGTTGTAAGAATCCTATAGGTGCTATCTATAAAAGGCTGAGGGAATTCCCTTATTTTTTGGCAGGGTGTTCAGGATGTTGGAGATTAAATCTAGGACTTTTGCATGGAGTTACATCATCAACTTATTTGTTTAGAGACAGGTTCTTGCTAAATCACAAAGTTGTCCAGACTGGACTTGAATTTGCAGTCTTTCTGCTTCTACCTCTCAGAGCATTGGGATTACAGGTGTGTGTCACTGTAGTTGGTGAGAAAATTCCCTTCTATTCCTAGTTTGTGGAAAAAAATTTTTATGAAAGGGTGTCAAATTTTGTCACATGCTTTTTCTTCATCTACTGAAATGGTTCCTTGGGTTCTGACCTTTATTTTAGTAATGTGCTGTCTATATCAGTCGAATGAAGGATGTTAAGCCAATCTTTATTCCTGGGATAAATTCTACTTGATTATGATGTATAATTCTTTTTACATGTCTCTTGACTCTTCTAGCTCATTTTCTGTAGGATTCTACCTCTTATTTGTAACAGACCTAAGTCTATAAATGGGTATAAAGGCTCGTACCCATTCTCTCACTCAAGCAGCTGAGGCAGGTGGATCACTTTAGCATTTGAGGACAACCTGGGCAACACAATGAGATTTTACCAAAGAGAGAGGGAGAGGGAGAGGGGGAGAGGGAAAAAGGGAGGGAGAGAGGAAGAGGGAGAGGAGGAGGGAGAGAGGAAGAGGGAGAGGGAGAGGGAGAGGGAGAGAGGAGATCTATACATCTTACTCATCTCTAGTTTATGATGATTTATCTGGTTTTGGAGTCAGGGTAATATAGGCTTCATAGGATAAGTTGGCAAATATTCTTTTCCATTTTATATTCTGAAAAAAAATGTGAAGAATTGGTACTATTTGTTTTAAATTATATTAAGCAATTATAGTTAAATATATGTAACATAAAATACTTATTTTAACCATCTTACAGTGTACATAGTTGTGTGATCAATCTCAAGAACTTCTCCTTTGACAGGAGGAGGGATATCAGAGATGGAACCCAGAGCACTAGGTATGTGCTATTCTACCGAGCTACACTCTAATCCCTCTACTTGGTTTTTGAGACAAAGTCTCACAATATATTCTAAGCTGGTCTTGAACCTGTGATTCTCTTGCTTCAGAATTTTTAATTTTGCAAAATAAAAACCTATTAAATAACTGCCCAGTACCTTCTCCTCAGCTCTACACAACCTCTATTATTTTGTTTTTCTTGCTTTTTGAGACAGAGTATCATTACATTGCTCACTGGCCTAAAATTCCTATGTAGCCTAAGTTGACTGTGAGCTGACAATCTCTTGATTTATCCTCCCTTTAACAGATTTATTTATTTGTTTGTTTATTGTTTGATGCCGGGGATTGAACTCACCACCTTGTGCTTGCCAGACAGGCACTTAAGCTGCTGAGCTAACTGCCTGGCTTATCCTCCCTTTAGAAACATGCACCACCTCACCCAGCTCCGTTTTTTTTTTTTTTTGTTATGATTCCAATTACTCTATATACATCATATAAGTGGAATCATGCAGTCCTTTTCTCTATGTAACTAGCTAATTTCATAAGTTCAAATGCTAAATGTCCTCAACAATCTCACATGTTACAGCATATGTCAGAACTACTTTGTTTGTTTTTTAGTTTTCTGAGACAAGATCTCATCATATTACATAACTCAGGCTGCCCTTGAACTATGTATCCCAAGGTGGCCTTGAACTTATGGTGATCCTCCTGACTCAGCCTAAGTGCCAGAATCACAGGCATATACCACCATGCCCAGCTGCCTTCATTTTAAAGACTGTGTAATGTTTTACTATATGTATGTATTACATTTTGCTTATTCATTCATCCATCAATAGACACTTGGCTGGTGCCATGGTTCTGGGTATTTGTGCGTGTGTAAAAGTGCATGTGTGTGTAAGTGTGTGCACGCATGTGTGTGTGTGTGTGTGTGTGCATGTGAGTGACAGTGTTGGGAGCTGTGGAAACTTGAAATTAAACACATGTTCAGGGCTGTGGCATGGCCAGGGTATGGCTGGTAGACTCAAGAACAAAGAGATCCCTCAAAGGGCAAGGTAAGGTCACAGCTGAGGACACCAGGCTCCAACTCCAATTAACTAAATAAAGACCATAGCTGCAGGCATTTTACTCCTGTAGTGAAATTCAACATGGAGATCTTCTCATAAGATAGTTCTCCTGCATTAGACATAATTTGTTACTTGGCAAAGTCCTTGAACTATTCCCAAGTTATTTTTTCTTTTCTTCTTCTTTTTTTTTAATCAGTACCGGGGGTTGAACTCACAACTGTGTGCTTGCAAGCCAGGCACTTATGCCGCTGAGCTAAATCCCCAGGCCTCCAAGTTATTTTCAATTTCCTACATTTTCCATTCTAACCCTTTCCTTGAATACTAAATAAATATGGGCCTCCCAGTGACATTCCTTCTTAGCCATTAGAGTCAAGAACTCTGCAGAGGGTTTTGATCCTTCTGGAGCCCTAAAATCTTATCTCATCTATTTAAGCCTTTGCTGTACACTCATTTGGGAGATTGGGGATCTAGGCCAGGTCCCCAATAACTGGTGCCTGAACAGGGACACAAAATCCTTGGACTAGGAATTTTAGCCTGAACAAGTAAGTCTACCTAGAATGGAAATGCAGAAAAGGAGAAAGCCTTCACAGGATGGAAATGTCACCAGGGATGCCTGGACAAGAGAGGGAAAAACAAGAGTGAGTCTTCTGCTGTGAACAAGCCATTTTGTCTGGGAGTAAAAATTGGGTAAAAGTTCTCAGCCAAGGAGCTAAAGGTACTTACAGCTGCTCCAAGGCCTGCTTACATGCTCAGGGGCTTGTGTGCCAAAGAAAGACCTAGCAAAAATGTTGAGAGAGGTAACCAAATATAATCCATAGTTTCCTCAGACAGGCGCTATAGATATTGATAACTGGGAAAGAGTTGTAAAAAATCTTAAAAAGGCACATAGCACAGGAAAAATCATTTCCCCTGAGAGGTTCTCAACTTGGAACTTAGCACATTCAGTTTTGAGCCTGTTACAGAGCTCGTGGTCAAAAGCTTCTGATTCAGATGTGGAGAAAATCAAAAGGCTCCCAGTTGGGGTGTCTGCTGTCAAGATAGCGTCCTTGGGAAGTCACCTCAACAGGAGTCAAGGCCATTACAAAGAACATCCCATAGGGCTCTATCCAGAAACTTATGGGTTTTAAGAGGAGAAGTGGCTGTTAAGGGGAGAACAATACTCTCCCTGCTTGCTTCCCAGTTGGAACTGAAAGAGATGCTAATGACCACAAGTATTTTGTTCATACACCTTTTGAAATACAACTGCTAAAAAAATCTTAAACAAAATGTGGTTAATAATGGAGTCCAAAGTCCATTTACTGTGGGACTCTTACAAAATGTTGTGGATACATATTGGATGCCCCCTTATGATAATCAAACATCTGGCACAAACATGCCTGTCTGCCACTCAGTTCCTTTATTTTGATATAAAGTGAAAAGCTTGTTCTGGAGCAGGCTCGTATAAACAGAATGGGTCCTAATCTGTGTCCAGAAAAATTGAGGAAATGCTTTCTGGGACAGGAATATATGCACCATTCAGATTCAATGTTCTGATGAGCTATATTCGCAACTGGCAGATTTAATAAAAGAGCATGGACAACTATTCCAGATGATGGGGCTCTGGTGATGTGCTTTTTACATATTCTTCAAAGGACCCCAGGAAAGCTCTACTCAATTTGTGGCAAAATTGCAAGAAGTCATTCGCAGACATGTATCAAACACAGAGGCTGTGAACATTTTAACTTTACAATTAACATGTGAAAACACTAATTGGGATTGTGAACAGGCTTTAAATCCTGTAAAGTCAACTAATAATTTAACAACATATATTCAAGCATGTCAGAACATTGGAACTGAATTATATAAGATAACAATGACGGCTCAGGTTATGGCAGGTCTTGCAAACACAAAAGGAAGTAACATGAAATGTTTTAACTGTGGAAAAATGGGACATATTAGAAAAGAATGCAGAGTTCTTACTGGATCTAATAAGGCAGACACTGCAGCTACAGCAAGTCAAAGAAGCAATGTCTCTGGCATGGAGGTGTCTCTGCACCTGAACTCTGTCTGACATGCCTAAAAAGGGAGGCATTGGGCCAAATATTGTCATTTGAAATTCCAAAAGGATGGTACACCTTTGCCAAAAAAAAAAAAAAAAAAAAAGAAATGACAGCCTTCCCTCAGGCCATCCAAATAATAGAGGAGATACCATCTGTGAGTCAAAATGTCAGTCAGCTTTACCTAGTGCAAACTTGCCAGCAGATTTAACAACATCATCAAAGGTGGTTACCTGGAGAGATGTCAACTCACTCATCAGGAAAAAAATTCAAAGCATAAGATTAGATCTTCTTGCAGTTTGCAGGGTCACTCTCATTGGAGGTGACTAGCCTACCCCAATTCCCACAGGAATCTAGGGTCCCCCACCTGAAGGAACAGTTGGTCTTGTACTGGGAAAGGCTGAGCTGAATCTAAAAGGATTAACTAATGTGCCTAGTGTAATCAGTGGTGATTGTAGAGATAAGATATAAGTTCTTACATGTGCTAAGGACCTCTGGATTTTTGAACAGGGAGACTATGTGGCACAGTTGGTTTTGTTATCCATAGATAAACCTTCCTTCTTAAAATATAGACAGCTCAAGAGGGAGAAAGACCTTCAGAGCAATACTACAAAAAGAGATTTTTATGTTTTATAAAGATTAATGGAAAGTGCTTTGAAGGTCTAACAGACACTGGTGTGAATTGTCTGCAATTGCATTAAAACAATGGCCCGCCATGGGGGGACACAAAGAGCTCCTACTTATCAGGCTGGGAACCCCTCAGCATGTGTTAGAAAGTGCCTTACCGCTGTTTTGTGAGGGGCCAGACCAACAAAATGGTTTCTTTTTGCCTTATGTGGCACCTATTCCAGTTAACTTGTGGGGAAGAGATTTGTTACAAAAATGGAAATTAATGCTGACTGGAGATTTTGATTTTAAAACTAAACAAATGAGTTCCAATGTGGAAACTAAACAAATAGATTCAGACCCTAAGACTAAACAAATGATGGCTGAGATGGCATATCAAAAAGACAAGGAACTAGGAAAAAACTTACAGGGAATCAAAGAGCCTGTTAGAATTATACCTAAAAATGACAGGTAAGGTGATGGATAGCAGCACACTTTTTGACAAGGGCCATTGATGCTTTTCTCCCCCAAAGGTGGAAAACTCTGCCCTTACAATGGAAAACTAAGGAACCTGTTTGGGTAGATCAATGGTCCCTTAATAAGAAGTTAACTCAATTGCACAAATTAGTTGAAGGGCAATTATAGCTGGGATGTTTAGAAAGCTCAGTTAGCCCTTGGAGTACTTCTATCTTTGTTGTCCTAAAAAAGTCAGGCAAATGGAGATTGTTACAAGATTTAAGAGCTGTAGATCTTGCTTACTCTCAATGGAGGTACCGCAACCAGGACTGCCAAATCCAATTGCAGTTCCCAGAGACTGGCCTTTCATCATAATTAATTTAAAAGACCACTTTTTAAACATCCCTCCTTTTCCTGTGGATAAGCCACATTTTACATTTTCTATGCCTAGTTTAAATTTTAAAGAACCAATGCAATGGTTTCAATGGGTCACATTACCCCAAAGAATGAGAAATAGTCCAACCTTGTCAGCTTTTTGTACACAAGCCTTACAGAAAGTTAGACAAACTTATCGTGCCTCATACATGGTCCATTATGTGGATGATATCCTATTGTCAGCTCCAATTAAAGAACAATTATATGATTTATTTATAGAAGCAAAATGAGATTTAATATCTTTTGGTCTCTGCATTGCTCCAGACAAGGTACAGTTATCTATCTCCTACTATTTTCTGGGAACACTAGTGACTGACAGGGCAATAAAGCCACAAAAGCTACAGATTAACTGAGACTAAATTTAGCTAAAAACACTAAATGACTTTCAAAAATTATTAGGAGATATAAATTGGATAAGACCAAAGTTGGATATTGCTACTTATCAATTAAAACACTTATATAGGGACTGGGGATTTAGTTCAGTGGCATAAGCACCTACCTAGCAAGTACAAGGTCATGAGTTTGATCCCCAGTACCAAAATAAATAAATAAATAAAACACTTATGTAGTACTTTACAGGGAGATCCAGCTATTGATTCCCCTCATAGTTTATCTGCTGAGGCTCAAAAGGAGTTAGTTGAAAAAATGTTACAACAACATCAAGTTTCTAGAATAAATACTAATTATCCTCTTTTTTTTTTTTTTACATCCTAAATACTCCTCATTCTCCTACAGGTCTCATAGGGCAATATTATGATAAACAAATTTACCCTATTGAGTGGCTTTATTTTTCTAACCATTTAGTTAAAACTTATGGTTATACTTAGAACAAATTGCCAAGGTTGTCACCATGGGAACAATAAGCTCTAAACAACTCTGTGGTATTGATCCTGCTACTATTGTATTGCCTCTTGATTTAAATAAATATTTGAGCATGCTACAACAAGCTCTATATTGGCAAGTAGTCTTCACAGATTTCATAGGACAAATTGATAATCACTTTCCTGTGATCCTATCTTTCAATTTTTTCTCAAGCATTCATGAATTATTGCAAAGATTACTAAATTTGAGCCTATTCCTGATGTAACAACTTATTTTAATGATGGTTCATCAAAAGGCAAATATGCAATTTAGAATAAAGATTATCAACAGGTAATACAAACTCCAGGACTTTCTACACAAAGATCTGAGATCACTGCTATTTTATTTGTCATACAACTCAGTTACAAACCTATTAATAAGTGATTCAGCATGTGCAGTTTACATTACTCTATGGTCAATCTCAGATCCACCACTCTTTAATTTGTTTCTTAGGCTACACAAGGTGATTCATAATTGGATAGCACCCTTTTATATTGGTCACATAAGGTGTCATTCTAATTTACCTGAATTTTAACATATGATAATCAATAAACTGATTCACTAGTTGCTTTTATTACACTATTTAATGCAGTTAGACAATCTCATTCTTACCATCATCAGAATAGTAAGGCTCTAATCAAAGAATTTCAAGTAACCAGGTTTCAAGCAAGACAAATTGTTATGTCCTGTCCTACTTGTCAAAAGGTCCCTAGGTCTGTGCCACCAGAAGGCAATAACCCCAGAGGCTTAAAACATAATGATATTTGGCAAATGGGTGTTATACATTTTTCTTCATTTGGGTAAGCTACAATATAGTCATGTGTCTATTGACATGTGTTCTCATTTAATTCATGCAACTTGTCACACAGGAGAAAAATTGGTCATGTTCAACAACATCTTTTGTCAGTATTTGCTTCTATGGGTGTTCCACACACCATAAAAACTGACAACGGGCCTGCATACATAAGCAAACTATTACAATCCTTTTCTATAGCATATTAAACACATTACAGGAATTCCTTATGACCCTCAAGGACAGGCAGTTGTAGAAAGAGCACATCTACCCCTTAAAACTCAATGAAGTAAACAAAAGGGGGGAGTACAGTTACTCCCACAGGCATAGTTAGCTTTTGCTATTTTTTACATTAAATTTTAAAAATCCAAACAGCAAACTGACCCCTGCAGAGCTCCACTGGTCAGCAGCCAGTGATGATGTCCAATGTAGAGCTCAAGTGCTCTAGAGAGACATCAACACAGAAAAGTGGGAAGGACCAGTACAACTAATAATATGGAGTCAATGCTATGTTTGTGTCTTAACAGGTGATGGATCCATGAGGTGGCTGCCATCCAGGAATATACAACCCTGGCAGGAGACATGGCTGATGCTGGAGACAGTCCCATATGATGGCTTCACTGATTTGAACCCTCCAGAAGATGAGCCTACACGACCAGACTTGCCTCTGGAGACAATCCAATCAGCAAAAAATCCACCTCTAGCTCCCTCGAGAGAACAAGGGAAAGGACAGATAATCCAGTAAAATGACATCCAGACAATGATTTGTGAGACTAGAAACATGGTTACCAAAAGAGAAATTCCATCAGCCCCTACACATTTTTGCTTGATTAATGATCCTCTACTGGCAACATCTTCTATTAAAAAAGAACCACAATTTAAATTTTGAAAACAAAAAAGGAAGCTCATCCTATAATAGGCAGTATATACTATTAACTTTTAAATTCCAATAAAGATAATATCAAAACAAAAAGACTGTACAATCAGGTAAAGGTTACAAAGAGTTCTTTGTAATGGGACAATAAAAGCACCCAGCCCATTTCTAATTTGGAGTAAAAGGGGGTGATGATTTAGTTCAATGGCATGGAGCACCTGAGGAATGCCCTGAGGGCATGGGGTGCTGGAGGTGAACAGGTGTTCCAGTCCAAGAACATAGGGTGTAAGAAATGAGCCAGTTCAGCAAAAGAGTACAGTAAATAGCTCCCTGGGACTATTTACTATAGTTCTCACGGAGACCAACAAGCCGTGTGCTTATTTCTATGTCTGTTTGAATCTGTACAGATCATCTGTCCATGTTTATCCATTTGTACTCTCTGTAAATAGCTTTTCTTTTTTTTTCTTTTCCTTCTTTTGCATTTATAGACCATTTGATCAGGTTTATTTATGTTACAAAATTACAAAACATGCTTCCACCTGGTCCAAATGCCACCTGGGTTGCCAGCTGGTCCAAATGATTCAAAGATTGGTCATGTAAATGTAATATATATTTTTATTTATTATTGACTTGAGAATCTCTCATTGTTTAAAAATTAATGGGTTAAGTGTTATGACTGGCTTTTTGATAAGTTATCAAACAGTTATTATGATGAGTAAACAAAATCCATTAGGGTTGGGATTGTTGGACAGGACTCTGATTAATGAATAAGAAAGCAGCTGCCTGGTAACATTTTTAACAAGTTCTTGTTTATTAACTAGAGGCCCCAGTAATCTTTATAGCTTTTTAAGAGACACCCCAACTAAAGTTATAAAATATATTATTGTAATATGTTCATATTGGTCATCATCCAAAAAAATACAATAAATTTTTTAAATTTAAAGATGCTCTGATACAAAGGTTTCATATGGTTATGACAAATGGTTGTTGTTAACCTCATGGTATATTAATGTATTTGTGCTTCTAGATATACTGGTTTTCCAAAATGTAAAACTGGAATTGTTTATGGCAACAAATTTTTGTTTCATATTCAGACCTCTGCTGGTACCAAAAACTTCTGAGATTCACATTCCACTAAAGGTCAATAAGTTAGATAAAATCTTCTTATGTGTTAAGTAAGGATGATTGATTAAAAGGAGTATTTTATGTCAAAATGGAAATTTGGATTGTTACAAATATGTCATAATTGCCATGATCCAAACATATGTATGATTTTGATTTCTGATTTTCTGTGTAAAATATGTGACTGTTAACACTCTATAGGTATTCAAATGTTAAAATATCCATGGATAGTACAAAATACGTTTCATTTAATGTTCTAAGGTGTTTCATATTTAGCTAAAATAGTAACATTAAGACTACTGCCTCTAATACACTGTATTGTTATCAACCTTTTCTTCTGCATGTTCAACAACTGAAGTTTAGAGACCAAAAATTAGAGAGACAGATGGGCTAAGAGAATAGCCAATATTTTGGCCCCAGCCCTGCAAGGTCAATGAAGACCCAGGACATAAAAGAACATCTGCTTGCACCATCTATAGATATTCAGTGAGTCCCTGGTCTTCTGATCAAGAAGATTATGAACCACAGAAGAAAGTGATCTTTGATGTACAGTGTGCATAAGGAAAGTTTCCAGGAGAAAAATCTCCCAACATTTCAGGGAAAGCAACTTGGTCAAGCAATGGCAATGACTCATCCTGATGGTTGACACTGACTATAGAGCCAAGAGGTACTATGCATGGTTCCAAGGCAATTCCTGAGGAGACCTAACTGACCTTGATAGATAGTAAGAAACTGATTGTATTAAATACAGATCTCATCTTAACTTGAGCTTGAACTGCCTGCAGAAATGTATAGCTTCAAAAGGTATAGTGCAATGTCATAGTAAAATGTTATCTGTGAGAGAAGCTCAAGCCACTAACACCTTCTGACAATTGCTGGCTACACTGGTAACTGATATTATAGACTGAAGGACTGTACAAGGTTTAAATTGTGGGAGTTCTCCTAATACAGCTTCTCCAGCTTCAACTGACCACCCATCCCCTGCAACAACTAAACTAAAGGGAGGAATATGTTGGGAGCTATTGAAATTGGAAACATGCAGGGCTGTGGTATGTCTGGGACATGGCTGATCCAAGAACAAAGAGATGCCTCAAAGGGCAAGATAAGGTCACAGCTGAGGACACCTGGCTCCAACTCCAGTTACCTAAATAAAGACTGTAGCTACAGGCATTTTACTCCTGTAGTGAAATGCAACATGGAGATCTTCTCATAAGATAGTTCTCCTAAATTATAATTTGTTACTTGGTAAAGTCCTTGAACCAATCCCAAGGTCCGGCCAACTTCCTGCATTTTCCACTCTACACCTTCCTTGAATACTAAATAAATATGGGCTACCCAGAGACATTCCTTGTCTTAGCCACCAGAGTCAAGAACTCTGCAGAGCGTGTTGATCTTTCTGGAGCCCTAAAATCATACCAATTATCTCATTTATTTAAGCCTTTGCTGTACACTCATTTGGCAGATTGGGGATCTAGGCCAGGTCCTCAATATGACAAGATCTCATTATATGTTCAGACAGGCTGACCTTGAATTCATTATGTAGTTCAAACTGGTCTTGAACTAAGCTACATCCTCAGCTCTTATCAGTTTTGTTTTTGACAGATTCTTGATAAATTTTGAAGGTTGGTCTTTTTTCTTATTTTTGAGTCAGGATCTCACTATGTAGTTCAGGCTGGTCTCAAACTCACAGTTATCCTCCTGTCTTAACCTCTTGAATGCTGGGGCTACAGGTGTGCATCACCCAAGCTGGTGTTGGACTTACAATCCTCCTGACTCAGTCTTCTGAGTGCCAGAGAATGTGTGCATCTCATCTAATTTATCTAACATATTGGCATATGATTGTTTCTGATCTGCCCTTTTACTTTTTATTATTTGAGGTCAATGTAATTACCACTCTTTTTTTCCTGCTTTTAGTAATTCATATTTTCTTTTTTTAACCCCATTAGTCAGTCTTGCTAAAGTTTTGTCAACTTTATTGATATTTTAAAGAGTTAACTTTTACCCAGACTTGATGGTACATTCCTGTAATCCCTAACCCAAGGCTCTTCTGAGACTCAAGACAACTTTTAGCTATGAACTTCTTTTTTTTTTTTTTGGTACTGGAGATTGAACTCATGATCTAGCACTTGCCAAGCAGGCACTTATGCCACTGAGCCAAATCTCCAACCCTTAGCTGTGAACTTCTATAAAAATAAAAAGAAATAAAAAGACAAGTTATATCATCTCAAGGTATAATGGCACAGGGTAAATATTCCCATTCCAAAAAAGAGAAATAGGAGGATAGAAAAGAACCAAAGCCAGACCAAACCCAGCAGGGCAAATGTCAGGTCCAGTAATGCCATGTCTTGCATCTGGGTCACATAGCGGTGGTATCAAAAGACTTGGGCAGCCCCACCCCTTAAATTGTGCTGCTTGCTGAGGCAGGAGGATCACTGGAGTTTGAGACCACACTAGTGAGTTCAAGGCCAGCCTGCACTACATAGTGAGAACTTGTCTCAAAAACAAAAGCAAAAACAAAAACAAACAAGACAAAGCAAAATAAAAACCCATATGTAATACCTAAGGCCATACCTCTATTATTATATACAGCTAAGTTAGGCAGAAGCATCATAGAAAGTCAAACAGGGTTGGGTCCTCCTGAGAGTCAGTGCAGAAGACAAGAACACAGCAAAACTATGACTGGAGGTGCGTCTGAAGAACATTAGTCACAATGACAAAATTTATGTACTAAGCTGGAAGTTTAGATTATTAGTTCTACTCTTTCAAGATTAGTACTACTGGCCAGGGATTTTTCAACGACATAAGTGCCTGCCAGGCAAATGTCAGGTCATGAGTTCGATCCCCAGTACCCCCCCAAAAAAGATTAGCACTACTCTTTCAAGATTATAAATAAATCACTATCTCATTAGGGATGGGCCATCCTCTCCCACCAAGACTAAGACTAAGACTAAGACTACTAAGAATAAAAAGAGCAAGACTCAGAGTAAGACTCAGAGTAAGACTAAGACTAAGACTAAGACTAAAAGACTAAGACTAAGACTATACATTTTTGGCCAAGGTTAACAATGTCATCCATATGCCATTTCTACTATTGGGTTAGTATTGCTTAAGTGATTATACTTATACACATATTGGGTGATCATAATTTTGACTCGAATTGTAACAACTTCTTGATTTTGCTCTTTAACACTTCCTTTGGGAAGTGTACTTGTTAGCAACCTATTTGGGACCCTTTCTATCTCCCCACAGCCATTCCTATTCCCCAATTAATTTTACTATTTTTAACCTTTTTTGCTCCTTAGAATTCATTCTTTCACTCTGGGGAACACAAACGTGGTGTATCATGCATCTAGCAGGTTGGGAGTTACATTTATTTCTCTTATTTCATTTGGAGATTGTATCATTCTTGCAGGCCTCAGTGAGATAATTGGAAGGAGGTAACTGTTTGCTTTTGTTTTATGGATTCTGAATTGTGACTTGTTCAGGTAATTGGAAGTTGTCAACCTTGTTTGTCAATTGCTTATGCCTTGAAATTTATGCCTTGCCTTGTTCACACATTGTTTTTGCTAAAATGGTGGCAAATTTAATTCGATAATATGGCAATATTATCATATTTCTGGAGCAACCCACTTTCTGGACTCACTTATGTCTCTCTTAGACAGAAACTCTTTTCAGTAAATTCTTCATACTCTTAACATCAATTGTTCCTAGAACTCATTATTCAATTTAGAAGAACATGCATTTGTACTAGACATCTAGCAGGTTGGGAGTGTCTTTCCTCTATGTCATTTGGAGTTCTTCCACCAAGATAGTTGGATGGAGGTAAGAGTTTGTTTTTGATCTACAGATTATGAATTGTGACTCACTTAACTAATTGAAATTTTTATGCTTCAAATTTCTATTTATGTCTTTGCCCATTGTTGAGAATTTCTCGTGCTTTGTCTCTTATATAATTTTGTTACAATAATAATAAATTTAAATTGAGAACGTGGAAAGGTTATATGATGGTGATATTTCTTTGAGGGGGCATTTTATTCCTGTTTTGTTTTTATTTTTTTAAATTTTATTTAAAGAGAGGGGAAAAATAATGTAAAACAGAAAAAGGGTAGAAACAATACAGAATTTCAAAAAAAAAAAATGAACAGTAAGAAATCACTAGTAGATACATTACATATTGTCTTCCTGGATGTAGTTGTTCATGTTACAAAATCAAAGCCATGCAAAGTGGACATTCAAACAGTGAGGGTGCAAACAGCTCTATTCTCTAATCCAACAAAAACTTAGCAACATAATTATCATTCCTACACCCTTAAATATACATGCAGTTATATCCTTTAGAGCACCTGCTTTTCCTCCTTTTGCTTTTTAAGTCCATTATCTGTTTAGTTATATCATGTTTCAGCTTGCTCAGTACTTTACTGATCTGTTTTGTTGTTGTTATTTACTTTTTAAATTTTTTCTTATTTATTATTATTTTTATTTTATTTATTTTATTTTGAGGGTAGTAAAATACAGCAGAACAAGACAGGACATAGCCAACTGAGGCAGTGCAGTGAAACTGGCACAGAACCTCACAGCAGGCCACTGGGACAACAGCAATAGGCACAATAATACATCTGGTTTTCTTCACAATAATTCTTCCTTCAATCAGGCAGAACAATAGCGAAGGAAATACAGAAATTACAAGAACAGAATATTGAATAGAGCAATACCATTGATAAAACAGAGCAAAACAGAGATAAAAATATTTGCTCTCAAAGAGATGGCAGAAGAAAATCCTCTTAGTTGCTAAATTGCATATAGTCAAACTTGCAAGACATGCTCAGATCTCCAGTTCTTACTTGCTAGCATGTGTGTGTGTGTGTGTGTGTGTGTGTGTGTGTGTGTGTTTGATTCTTAGCCCACACCCTGGTAGGCTCATAGCCGTTTACCAGAGGGGTGAACTGGCTGCCCATTTTCCCAGCCACCCAAGGTCCAATAGGGTGCATCGTGGATCTCAGGAAACACGGATATGGCTGTCACCCTGGGGCGTCTGTGGCTTGCCAAGCTGCAGCCACTTACCAGAGCGGCATGCTAGCTCCCTGTTTTGTTTTTCTGTGTCCAACTAAGTTTGAATTTAGTTGCTGAACTTCCCAGTGTTCCTCGTTTGACCTGTTTAACTTGTTTGATTGCTGTGGTTTGTTATCTTAGGCAGCAGCACTAGGGAAACAATATTAGAGCATCCCTTAATGGACTTGGTTTAAGTGCTGTAAACCGGTCTTTTTATGAAACGTAGTTTATACTTAGCAAATATACTTGCTTATTAATAAACTACAGGATCCTTTCCACCAATTAAGCATGATAGGTCAGTGGCCATTATTAAGACTTCGGGGAGAGGTGTTGCTGAGACACACTGGTCCAGATCCTCCTCTACACTCCGAGGGAAATGTCAAGCCTGTTTCACCTTAGGTTCCTTTCTGGTCTAATCTTCCACCAGTAAGGAGACGATCTTAGCTCTTTAGATTTCCCATTCTTGCCTTTCTAAGCTGAGAATGATGACTCATGAGCAAGTTGTTTCCATAACTCACTGTGAGCATGAGAAGAAAAGAGTTCTGTCTCTGATCTTATTTCTGATGTCTTCTTACCACTTGATACATTCATTTTTGGGAGGAATGTAAGATTAGAGAGAGAAGAACTCTGAACCATCCCACCATTTTCCTCCTACTCAATAACCAAGATTAACCCATAGAAAATGAATGTTTGCTAATGTTGAAGACAGGGAAATCATCTTAGATGAGGAATACATACCCCATCTCTGGGTCAGATGAGGTGCTGGAGTTTTGCCCATCCAGGAGAACACACATAAAGGCCTGGATGAGTGTCCTAGGCAACAGTTTTCTTGGGGAGACTGAACCCGAGAGAGTGTGAAGAACTAACTTCAAGATGAAACCGGAAGGAACTATTTCCAAAGCACCACAGTTAAGGGACCAGACACATTTAGCCCAAAGGAAGATCTTAAGCCTTCTCTCTCACTTCCTAGGCCTAGTTGTCATTTATGTGTACAAGAGAAGAATATATCAAACTTATAAAGTGTCATGTAATGCATTTTGCTCAAGCTTTTACCTATCCCTTATAGAACCCTGACAAACAGTGCTTACTCTGCCAGCTATTTAAAACATGCTTAGAGCATCTTTTACTCTTAAAGCAGAGGACTGATTTCCCTGACACCTTTTGGTGACTCCTTATTGAAACCAAGGCCAGTGGAATATTGACTAGAAATTTTTTTCTGAAGACAGATCTCCAGTTGTGCAGATCAGTAGAAACTGAGAGCAACTGAAGTTGTCCTGTCCAGATCCACTGTCTGGCCCATACCCAAAGGTTCCTCAGTGGCTCTCAACTGCCTGACTGGGTAACCAGCAGAAAAATCTTCACTTATCTGTCATACTTTTCTCCCTCTGCTAGTAATCTAGAAACTCTGCCTAAGCTTTCTCCAACTTATTGGGAGTAAACTTTAGAACCACCTTGTTACTAGACTACCCCTCTTTCCAGAAATCAGACTGAAGTAGTTTGCAACAACCATTTGCCTTTCATGGAGAAAAACAGTTATCAGGGGAATGGTTTACATTTGTGCCTTACATATACTCAGATTATGTAAGAGTAAGAAAATCTTTTTCTTTCATGAGCATGAAGATTAACAAATGTGCCTTTACTAATATGTAAAATGTGAGTGCTAGGTATAGATATAAGTTTAACTTCAGAGCTTCAGAGATTGTTTATTAATGGACTTAAATGTGCAGCCTTGTCTTGCTGCTAGAAATGTTGCTTAGGTGGTTAGGTAGGGAATAGTAATGTCATGGTGGAATTTTTGTCTGAGCCATCTTTACCTGTTTATCTCTGGAGGTGATTTCCTTTGCAGGTTGAGAAGTGCTTGAACTACTTCCAACTCACTTTTTGGTATTCACCCTTTTTCAAAAACTAGAAAGCACTGTTTAATGTTAAGCAATGCTTCCTTCTTCAAACATAACTGTTGTAGCTGGGATCAACTGTAACTTGTGCTCATAAAAAACACCTATGGAGTAAGTGCACAAGCTCCCTGAGAAGATAAAATTAGATAGGCTGTTCAAATTACTCTTCTGGTTTAGCTCCAGACAGCATTTACATGCCTGGAGTGGAGTCTTCTCAAGAGATTCCAGGAGGGTATAGAAATCAAATAGAAATTAAAGGGGATACCTGATTCTTTCCTTTTGCATTTCTTTTGGCAGGGAGCTCAATGTCAAAATCTCTTACACCTTAAAAATTTTTTTTTTATTTTAAAGAGAATAAAATAAAAGAAAACAAAACAAACAGAATAAAGCAAATCAGAACAGAACAGTGCAAGCAACACAGTACTGCACAACAAGACAACAGGATATCAAAAGTGGCTACCATAATGTCTCTTGTTTTCTTCAAAACAGTTGACCATAGATTCACACACAATAATATCAAACATGACAAAATAGTATAAAACCATTCAAAAGAATGAAAGCATTACAGGATTTCAAAACCAGATAACAGGAAATGAGCTACTACTAAAATATCTCATTTTCCTCAAAAAATTGTCCATACCATCACACATAATAAGGTCAAATAAAACACAACAAGATAGAACCAATCAAAACAGAAGAACAAAAGCATGATAGAATTGCAAAACAAGATGGTAAGAAATCAGCAATGCCTAGTATAATGTCTCATTTTTTTCAAAATAGCTGTTCATACCATCATACATAATAAAATCAAACAAAACAAAACAGAATAATACCAATTGAACAAATTAATGAAAGCACTATAAGACTTCAAAACAATATAATAGGAAACCATGATTATCATAATATATCCCATTGTATTAAAAAACTGACCTTACCATCAGGCAGAGTAAAATCTAACAAAACAAGATAGAACAAAGTCAAACCTGACAAAACTGCAAAAACAATACAAGAGTTAAAGAAGAGACAATAAGAAATTAACAGTAGTTTCCACCTTTTCCTCACAGGTGTTTTCTCTCCTGTCACTCTTACAGTAACTGTTTTGCTTTTGGATCCCATTAATTCCTTTTGTTTCTTATGCTAGTGTTCACATGTATGAGTTCAGACTGTTTCACCCCTGAACATGGTCTCCAGTCACATCCATTTACCTATAAGAGCCTCAAGATTATTCTACTTTATAGCTGGGTAGCTTTCCACTGCATGGAAATACCATATCTTTCTTATCTATTCTGCAGTTGATGGGCAAGTTACTCTTTCTTTTTTGGGTCTCTTGTCACATGGAGCAATTGTTTTCTCTCCTTTGATTTTTGAAATGTATTTCTTGTATAGAGTGTATTGGTAGATATTATTTCTTGATCCACTATCTCTGTATTTCTTTTTATTTTTTATTGCTGAACTCAGGCCATCTACATTAATGGTTACAGCCAGCATACATTGGTTTGTCTCTGCCCTGCTATCCTCCTGATGTTGGCTCTCCACTTTTCCCCTTCATTCAATTGCCTGTCTTGTTTGGTGATCCTGCTCTGTTGCTGTTCCTGGAACCATGGTCATCTTTATCTCCTAGAATATCCTTTAGCACAAATATTATTAAAACCTAAAGAGGCAAAAAGAAGAAGAATTGTTAAGCTCATTCAAAAACAGCTCTAATTTTTATAACTAGTCACAAACTGAACTGACAGGCATACACACGATGCTTGTTAATAGACCAGGGTACACTCAGACGTATTAGGCCAAGTTGAATTATAATAACTCTTTTATAATTTTTAAATTTATAACAATAAATATACTAGTCAGAATTTCTTGTAAGTTAAACAGAGATATCTTGTAATATGAATCAGAAGGAAAAAAAATTTCTTATACCTGTGAAACCAATTATTTATCTATAATTTAAGTTGTCTTTTTAAAAAAAAATTTTATTGGTACCAGGGATCAAACTCATGACTGCATGCTTACAAGGCAGGCACTTATGCTGCTGAGCTAAATCCCCAGCCCCTAAATTGTCTTATAGAAGTCATTAGAGTTAGACATATGCACCCACCTAGATTGCCCACTGATCAAAATGATCTCAAGACTGGCTTTACACATGCAATACATTTTGTGTACAATAACTTAAAAATCTTTCATTGCACAAAAATAATGTGTTAATTGTTATGATCTCATTCTCATTGATCATCAAAACTTTTGTATAATAATTCAGTAGGGACCCCTTATGATTAGGGAAACTGCTAGACAGGATTTCCCTTGGTGAATAAAAAAAGAAGATGCCTGGAAATATTTTCTTCCAGTCTTTTTCACCAACGGGACCCCAAGCCTTATGGGAGACACACTCCAATAAATGTTGCTAGACATATTATTGTCATATATTTACAGTGGCTTTCACCAAAAGATTTCTGTGGGAAAAACCATAAGGTTTCATTAAAAGATGCTATTGATGCAAAACTAAATTAAGGGACAAAAGGGTTTGCATAGCCTTGATACTCATTATTGCCAATTTCATGTTATACTAAATGTATTCATGCTCTCTAGATGTGCAGGTCTTCTAAGATGCAAAATCAAAATTGTTTATAATGATAATATTTTCTTTTATATTCAAAAACTTGCCTTTCTCTTGTGCTTCAGCTACTTATGATCAGAGGTACATATCAAGCCAGCATGAGATTTCCAGCATGTCACTATACTTAGAGATATTCAGGCACCAAATAGCCCCACACTGTCACACACTAAAATTAGAGACTAGATATTATAAACATCTAAGATACATTTATAGACCAGAATGATCTCCTCAGATGAATATTCTACTAAAGGATAACAAATTAGATGAGAGTCTCTTTGTACCCTTTAATGTCTTGTGATCAGATGAAGATGTTTGACTAAAAGGGCTATTCTCTCCTAAAATGGATATTTATGTATGTTACAAAGATAGTGTCATCAGGATTTTCATGCTTAAATACTAGGTGTGGCTTTTGATCTTGAGTTTTTTCTGTAAAACCAAATAACTATTGTCTGTTAACATTCTGTAGGTATTAAATTACTAAAACAACCATGGTTGATAAGAAATAACAATTCTCACATAGCAGAAATGAGGCAGAGAAGGATGGCTAGAATCTCTAACATAGATGGCCTTGATACACTATATTGTTAATAGTGCACCAGGATTTAAAACCCACATTACTCACACTACTCTGCTTAGATGTATATTATATTCTGTTCCAGTCATTCTACCTGTACTAGATTTGAGGGCACAGACAGTAATCCCAAAAATAACAGGATATAGTATGGTAATTATCCTTAATTTCCTATTAACTTAATTTAGAGCTCCGTAAAACCTACACTGTTTTACCATGACTGATCATAATCAAATCTGGTTTGTTAGATCAGTGTTTTGTATTGATAGATTTTATTCAAAGCTGTGATGATTGATAGCATCAAGTCTGAGAGTATAGGCAACAGCATTTAAGATGACAAGATCCACTAGAATATCCACTCTGGTTTGATTATTACCTGCCTTTGAAGTTTTATACTGTCTACAATACTTTATTTTACTAATATTGTTATGTACTGCTATATTCAATTATACTGCTATCTTCAATTATGCCTGATGATATAGACATTCTATTGAAGATAATAAGAAACAACACAGTAATCATTGTAGATCACCTTGTACTGTGGTTTTATATGACTTTTTGGTTTCATGTTTTTATAGGAATTTGTTTTGTTTTGTATTGCTAAGTTTTGTTTTTCCCTCTAATACAGAAAGGATAGAAATACATGTAGAGGTTCATGCATGCATAGCTGTTTACACTCTCACTGTTTGAATATTTACTTTATATGCTTTAATTTTGTAACTTGAACAACTATTTCTAAGAGGACAATATGTAATTTATCAACTAGTGATTTCTTATTGTTTATCTTTTTTTTGAAATTCTGTATTATCTCTACCCTTTACATGCTTTTGTTTCTCTTTAAATAAAAATTTTTTTAAAAAAGTAAAAGGAGGAACAGAAAGTGCTCTAAAGGATATAACTGCATTTATGTTTAAGTGTGTAGGATTGATAACCATGTTGCTAAGTTGTTATTGGATCATTGAACTTCTTTGCAGCCTCACTGTTTGAATGTCCACTCTATATGCTTTAACTTTGTAACTTGAGCAACTATGTCTAAGAAGACAATATGTAATTTATCAACTAGTAATTTCTTACTGTTTATTTTTTTTCTGAAATTCTGTATTGTTTCTACCTCTTTTTCTGTTTTGATTTTTTCCTCTTTAAATAAAATTTCAAAAAAAGAAATAACAATTCTCTAGTAGCTATGTTTTATATCTCGAAGTGCTTGGTATCCCAATAAAATTATAATGGTTTGACTCACTACCCTGATTGCAAAATTAATGTCACTGGTCTTCTCTCCTGGGTGTTCAATAACTAAAGTTTAGAGGCTAAAACTAAACAACTAAATAACTAGGCTAAGAGAACAACCAATATTTTAGCCCTATCTCTGTAAGGTCAGCAAGAACCTAGGACATGAAGGAACCTTTCTATGAGATCCTACAACTTTGATGAGTCACCCAACCTCCTGAGCAAGGAGATTGCTGGTCCCTGGAAGGGAAGAATCAACAAGTGTACAGTGTGCCAAAGGAGAGTCACTGGGAGGGAAAGTATCTCATGTATTCACAGAAATCAACATGGTCAAGCCAGGCTATGACTCATCCTGATGGCTGACAATGACAGAGGAGCTAACATACTATATGTGGTTCCAAGATAATGACTGAGGAGATTTAACTGAATTTGATAGACAGCAAGAAGTTAATTTTAATTAACAAAAGTCTCACTTCAGCTTGGACTTAAAAATCCAGTAAAAAAGTATAACCAAAAGATATGTGAAAATAATACCATAGTAATAAGCTATATACAAAAAGGGGCACCAATTGCTGACCCTTTCTTGCAGTTTCCAGCTGTACCAGTAGCTGACCACTGTTATAAGTTATTAAAAAAACTACAGAAAGAAGACAAGATGGCCAATCAGTGAGCAACAGAATACAAAGCTTCCCGGGAGAAACAATTCATATGCCAGAATAAAACACCCTGGAGAGACCAAGACAGAGGGAGATGGATCCTTTTGACACAGGAAGAAATTAAAACTTAAAAAATACTCATCAAATACTTGAGGACTACAACTGAAACAGCTAAAAACTAAAGGGACACAGCATTTTCGCAATGACCCGCCAAGTCTGCACCAGCTTGAATCCGCACCAGCAGGCAGAGCCGCCAAAACTCATTCTCACTGCCACTCACAGGAAGAACAGCAGTGCTGAGGTCGGGGGTTGGTGAGCCCAACAGAGAGCGGAGAGCAGAGCCGGTGGAGGAACTTTCATTGATCCATGGTCAGTGCTGGGAGTGAGACACCCCCCCCCCCACCAACGGGAAGGGCACGACCAGGTGGGTGACATGTTGGAATCGGGCAGGAGCCTGAACTGGGAGTGACAGTGACTTTGGTTGGTTGCTCCCTCCCAGGAGCAGATTTGTGGGATTTGCTTGGACTGGGCTGCACCCCTGGCCGGGACCCAATGAGCCGTCCCAAATCAATTCCCTGCCCCTAGCAAGTACTAACGGGGTGAAGGCTCCTGAAGTTTGGCTGGCCCGGTGAGGAGGTGCAGGCATACGCAGCCGCTGTTTACACCTCAGTGACAAGAGCAGGCAGGAGAGGGCGGAGGTCCCTCGCCAGTGTGCTTCGGAAGAAACGTGGCCAACAGGGAAGGGGCTGGGACCTGTACTGTAACCTGTGTGGAGGAAGCCAAGGCCATGACAGGAGAGACAGGCAGGAGGAGACCCCCAGACCAGAACCTGAGAGCACTGATCCAGGAGAAGGAAAAACAAGGGAGACTGAGGGCAGCAAACACACAACATCAGACATGGCTTCAATGGACATTAAGAGATATCTTCGGGACCTTGTAGACAAGCTCAAATCTGAAATATTAAATCAGATAAAGCAGGATATGAGTAGAGAAATAAAAGAAATGCTCTCAGGAAGCATCTCTCAGGATGATACAGACGAAAGAAGGGAGGAACACAAAAAAAGGAGATAAATATTCAATAAAGAATATAAAGACAATATAGACTACATGAAACAGATTCAAAGAGACTACCAGGAAATTAAAAACTCCATTGAAAGCTGGCAAAACACCTTAAAAGAAACTAAGGATAGACTATCAAAACTTGAAGACAAGTTTGCAATGTGTGATCATGAAAGGAAAGATCTCTTAAAAATAACAAGGAAACAAGCAGTAACAATACAAAGGCTAGAAGATGACAAAAGAATCTACAGTTTAAGAATAAGAAACATGAACAAAGAAGCAGGAATACATACAGGTGAATTACAAAGGCTATTCACGGAAATAATTAAGGAAAACTTCCCAAGCATTGGAAAAGAAAATGACATTTGGTTGTGTGAGGCATACAGAACCCCAGCCACCTACAACCAAAACAGATCTACACCCAGACATATAATAATCAAGATACCATAAATTCAATATAAAAACAGAATATTAAAAGCCATCAGAGAAAAGAAACAGATTACCTATAAAGGTAAGCCCATCAGGATCACAGCTGACTACTCGACACAGACCATCAGATTAAGAAGAGCTTGGAGTGAAGTCTTCCATGTCCTGAAGGAAGGTGGCCTCCAGCCCAGATTGATGTACCCTGCAAAACTGTTACTAGAAATTAATGGAGAAACAAGATGCTTCCATGACAAAGAGGAACTGGGCAAGTTTGTGACCACTAATACAACCCTGCAGAGAATGCTGAAGGACATTCGAGAGAGAGAGAAAAAAAATACCAGGATTTTAGGAACAGTGGCAGAAAGGCCTCAATGAGTGGGGCAGGCAGTACAATGAAGAAGAAAACTAAACAAAGGCTGAAAAGTAGCATACCAGAAATGAGGCAGAGAAGGATAACTAGAAACTCTAACATAGATGGCCTTGATACGCTATATTGTTAATAGTGCATCAGGATTTAAAACCCACATTACTCACACTACTCTGCTTAGATGTATTATATTCTGTTCCAGTCATTCTACCTGTACTAGATTTGAGGGCACAGACAGTAATCCCAAAAATAACAGGATATAGTACGATAATCATCCTTAATTTCTCTATTAACTTAATCTAAAGTTCTGTAAAACCTACAGTGTTTTACCACGACTGATCATAATCGAATCTGGTTTGTTGGATCGCTGTTTTGTATTGATAGATTTTATTCAAAGCTGTGATGATTGATAGCATCAAGTCTGAGAGTATAGGCAACTGCACTTAGGATGACAAGATCCACTAGAATATCCACTCTGGTTTGATTATTACCTGCCTTTGAAGTTTTATACTGTCTATAATGTTTTATTTTACTAATATTGTTATTTACTGCTATACTCAATTATACTGTTATATTCAATTATGCCTGATGATATAGACATTCTATTGAAGATAATAAGAAACAACACAATAATCACTGTAGATCACCTTGTACTGTGGTTTTATACAACTTTTTGGTTTCATGTTTTTATAGGAATTTCTTTTGTTTTGTCTTGGTAAGTTTTGTTTTTCCCTCTAATACAGAAAGGATGGAAATACACGTGGAGATTCATGCATGCGGAACTGTTCACACTCTCACTGTTTGACTATCTACTTTGTATGCTTTAATTTTGTGGCTAGAACAACTATTTCTAGGACGATAATATATGATTTATTAACTGGTGATTTCTTATTGCTTATCTTTTTTTTTTAATTCTGTATTATCTCTACCCTTTACATGCTTTTGTTTCTCTTTTAATAAAATCTTAAAAAAAAAACTACAGCAAAATCTACAGAACAATAGGGCTTCAGAAGGGGTGCACACTTCACAAACTCACCAGTTAGGCTGAGAAAGCTATGATGATAAATTCTAAGACTGTAGATCCTGGAAGGATACCACTCATTCAAAAATATAGAGGAATTTTACAATTTAATTTTCTTTCCTTCACTGAGTTTTTGGGGCTTGTGGCTGTGTGTGTGTTAATTTTTTCCTTCTTACTTTTTCTTTTTTCCTTTTTGCTCTCTGGTTTTCTTTTTTCCTTGTTTCCTCTTTGGTTTTCTTTTTTCTTTCTTTATTCTTTTTCTTGTTTGCTCTTTTTTGTTAATTTATCTAATTCTATTAAATTGATTTATTCCTTAATAGGAGTATTTTTTTCTGTTTGCTTGTTTTGTTTTTTTGAGATAGGGTCTTGCTCTGTAGTCCAGGCTGACCTCAAGCTCGTGGTAATCTTCCTGCCTCAGCCTCCCAAATTCAGGGATTCTGGGTGTGTGCCACTATGTCTGGCACATTCTTGACAGAATTCTTTATCACACTTTTCTCTCTTCCTTCTCATTTCCCATTACTTAATTTTTCAAATTTTACTTTTTAAATTCTCCTATTCCCCATTCCTTCTATCTTCACTGGAATAATCATCAAATTTTTCAGATAGTTAATTCTATGCTACTAATGTTGTATAATTTTCTATTGTTAGTGGAAGGTATACCTGTTGCATTTAGGAGATATTTACTGTACATCAATATTTTATTTGTGCTAGTTTTTATAGCAGTATTATAAGTCTCTCATAGGTTAAGAGTGGTACATTATTGGTTCTTAAGATATGTCAATTTTCTGTTTGTTTTTCTCACTATTATTGTATTGCCAGGGTGTTGGCTATTGATGTGGATGTTGTTATCTATAGTGATTGCTATTCACTGCTTCTGCAATAGCTGGATTACACTTGAGTCACTAAAAGTCTGCTGCCCATTCTGACAGAATAGGGTGTTGGGTTAAATACACTGCAGTCTTCCCTCCCAAATAAGTGGAGGTGGTTGGATTTGGGAAAGAGGGAAGAGCCTGCAGTTAACTATGCCTGAATTGCATCACTGAAAAGCAGACACCAACTAAAGAGGTTTCCATACCAGCAATAAAGGCTTTCACTATAATCAACAACTATTAGATGAGACAAAGAAGGCGAATTTAAGATTAGTGGGAATTAGTGAAAAATCAGAAGATAGCACAAATGACATAAAGACCTTTTTATAGAAATAATAGCAGAAAACTTTTTTAAATATGAAGAAATAATTTGGCCAGGATCAGAAGAGAAACTTTCCAGTACATACCTTAGCAAAAATCCCAGCATCCCAACAGAAGAACAAAATTCTAAAATCATCTAGAGAAAAGCATAAATCACTTAGAAATGAAAACCCATAAGAATTATATCAGTCTTCTCAATGAAAACTTAAAGTCAAAGAGAGCTTGGAGCAAAGTGTTTCAATACATAAAAGAAAAAACTTCCAACCAAACTCATATCCTGCAAACTATCTTTCAAAATAAGTGAAGAAACAAGATATTTCCTTGACAAAGAGCTCCTGTAGAAATTCATGAACACTCAAACAATACTCCAAAAAATTCTTTGTGATTTTTTTTGTACCAAGGATCAGAGCTCATGACCTTGCACCTTCCCGGCAGGTGCTTAGGCTGCTGAGCTAAATTCCCAACCCTTCAGGGATATTCTAGAAAGAGATCGTAAAGTGAAAATTTCCAAGAGGCCTAATAGAATGAATACACCACGTAGAGTGAGCAGGTAAGCAAAAACAGGAAAGGTGGGGGATCAGCAAAAGAAAAGTAATGAAATGACACAAATAAGTCAATATCATTCTACAGTAACTATTAATATGAATTCTGTCAATTTCCCAATCGACAGATTGGCAGCATGGATCAAAAACAAAATCCATACTGTATGCAAGAAACACATTAATCAAAGAAGAAGTTCAGGCTGGGGTTATAGCTCGGTGACATAACACCTGCCTGGCAAGATGAGGTTGTGAGTTTGATTCCTGGTACAAAAAAAAGTCCATAGACTAAAAATTAAAGAATGGAAAACAGTATTCCATGCAATAGGAACCTGAAAACAAGCAGGAGTAGCTATACTATTTTCAGGTAAAGAGGATCATGTAAAAACTTACCAGAAGAGGCAAAGAAATTCACTACACATTGGTTAATGGAGCAACTCAATAGGAAGAGAGAGCAATTATAAACTTATATGTGTTGGACTATGGCATACCCAACTTCATAAAACAAACACTATTGAACATAGAAGATCAAGGAAACCTCAACACAATTACAGCGTGGAGGCCTCAGTACCCCGCTGCTACAAATAGATCAAGTGGACCAAAAAAAAAATCAAGAAAGACATATCAGAGTTGGAAGTATCAGAAATGAACTTAATAGGAATCTAGTGTTCTACCTCCCAAAACAATAACAATACAATACACATTCTTTTTAGCAACACGTGGAACTTTTTCCAAAACAGACCACATACTAGCCCATGTGGGGATAGTAAATGTAAAATAATCAAAATTAGCCATTGGCCAGACATAGTGGTACATGCTTATAATCCCATAACTTGGAAGGCTGAGGCAGGAGGATCCCTGAGAGTTTGAGGCCAACCTGAGCTATGTAGTGAGTTTAAGACCACCCTGAATGACAAAGTGAGATCCTGTCTCAAAAAAAAACCAAAACAAAACAAAAATCATCATTTGTTCCTGGATAAACAGAACCAATATTGTCAAAATGGCCATACTTCCAAAACTGATATATAGATTTAATGTAATCAAACTATAATAGCATTTCTTACAGAACTAGAAAAAAACAATTCTAAAATTCATATGAAACAAGAAGAAACCCAAATAGAAAAAGAATCCTGGGCAACAAAAGCAAAGCAGGAAGCATTACAACCCCTGACTTCAAGTTATGCTACAAAAATACAGTGATCAAAACAGGCATAAAATGACACAAAACAGACACAAAAACAGACATGTAGATCAAAGGAACAGACAGAACAGAAGATGCAGAAACACCCTCAGGCATGTTCAACCACCTAATCTTTGAAAAATGTGCCAAAAGATATGTCGGAGGAAAGACAAATTCTTTAAAAAATGGTGCTCAGAGGACTGGCTGTCTATATGAAGCAATGTCCTAAAATAAAATAAAATAAAAATGGATCACCAGGGATGTAGCTCAGAGGCACAAGCACCTGCCTGGTCATGAATTCAATCCCTGGTAGCAAAACATAAATGTAAAATAAAATAAAAATAAAAATGGATCAAAGATCTATAATTTAAAACAGAAACGCAATCTGTTGGAAGATAAAATAGGTAAAACTCTTGAAGACACAGGTTTAAATAAAAACTTTCTGAACAAAATGTCAACTGCACAAGGAATAATAAAATAAATCAACAAATGAGGTCATATTAAACTTAAAAGCTTCTGCATAACAAAAGAAACAACAGAGTGAAAAGGCAGCCTATAGAATGGGAAAAAATTAGCCATTTGTTGCTTAGAGGATTAATATCTAGAATACGTAAAGAATTCAAAATAATTTGACTACCTCCAATAAAGTATACCATCAAAAAAATGGGCAAGTGAGCTGAGCAAGGTGGTGCACGCCTATACTCCCAGCATTTAGGGGGCTGAGGTTGGAGACTCACCTAGAGTTGGAGGCCAGCCTGGGCCACACAGTGGGTTCAAAGCAAACCTGGACTGCGGAGTGTGATCCTATCTCAAAAAACAAACAAGAAATGGGCAAGTGAAATGAACAGACACTTCCTGCAAGAAGAAGGATAGCCAGGTGTGGTGGCACATGCCTGTAATTCCAGCACTTGGGAGACTGAGGCAGGATTGCCACAAGTTTGAGGATATCCTGGGCTACACAGTGAGTTCAAGACCAGTCTGAACTACACAGCAAGACCTAGTCTCAACTATGCCTCCCCCCAAAAAAAAGGTACAAATGACCAATAAATACATGAGAGATTCTCAACATCACTGGCCATTAGAGAAATGCAAATTAAAACAACACTGAAATTTGATCTTACCCTGGAAAGAATGGCCATCATCAAGAAATCAAATAGTAGCAAATGCTGATGAGGCCTTGGGGGGAAAGGTACACCTCAAGACTGTTGGTGGTATGGTATACTAGTAAGCCATTATGGAAATCAGTATCGAGATTCCTTAAAAAAACTAAAAATAGAAATTCCATTAACCTAGCTATTCTCCTTTTAGGTATCTTGCTAAAAGACTTAAAGATATCACATTACACAGACACATGCATCTTTATATTGTAGCATGCATATTTATTTTATAATTCACGGTAAGTAAATCTTAAACGTGACCTATATGTCCATCCACAGAGGAATGGATAAAGCAAATGTGGTATTTACACACAGTAGTGTGTGACTCTGTCATAAAGAAAGAAGTTGGAGTCATTAGTAGGAAAATGGATGCACCATGAGACTATAATCATAAGTGAAATAAGTCAGACACAAAACTTAAATATCACATGGTTTCTCTTTTCTACTAAGCATAACACACATGGCTTGGACTCCGGCTGTCAGTGGAATCCTTGTTCCCAACTGAAACCTCCCACACCTGTCTTTACCGTCCACCTTTTAAAATCACGTTCTCTTTTTCTGAGTTCTGACCTGAATCTCCCATCAAGATTAGCATACAGTATTCTAGGGCTGCTCCACCAGCTGGTATTTTCAAATCTTTCCAAACTTGGTCACTGGCACAACCATGTCAGGACAGATATTTTTGCTCTTATGTAATTTCAGGTCTCCTATTGTGAAAGACCAACAAAAGACATGCTGACAAAAGTAAGTGAATAAATTATTATAAATCATGGTAAAAATCTATGAATGAAACACACTGCAGCCAGGCATAAAGAATATTAGGGAGCCACTTGTGTTATCTGGGGTGGGTCCTCAGCTCTGGAAAACTGAAACACGAGCTGAGATCTGTGAGGCAGGAAAGAGCCATTTAGAAATCAGGAGTTCAGGCATGGGTGGCAAATGCCTGTCATCCCAGATACTGTCAAGGCTGAGGGAGGAGGATTGCAAATTGGAGCGCTTCATGAGACCTGGTTGGAGCGCTTCGTGAGACCTTGTCTCAAAATGAAAAATAAATAAAAGGACAGAGGGTGGTAGTATTGTGGACAGCTAAGCTAGTTATAAATATTACAGGCAATTAGACAGGGTTGGGCACTCAGCACAGAAGACAATTGTGGCCAGAGGTACCTTAACTGAAGGCCTGGCTTCAAGAAACAGAGGAATGACTACACCCACACACTTCCCTCAGATGAACAGCAGTGACTGATATGCCAAATAGGCATCAGTCACCTTGGTTAGGGACCAAAACCTCTTTAACCCACCCAGGAAAGTCCTTGTCTGTCTCATGTGCACTCCCTGCATGCTTGCTTCCCCATTTGATCCTGTTAAATCAGTGTTACCTGAGTGACTATACTTTTTTTTGTGTGTGTGTCTTTTTGTCTTTTTTCAGTCCAGGCTGGCCTTGAGCTCACTTTGTAGCCTAGGCTGGTCTCGAACTCACAATGATCCTCCTGCCTCAGCCTCCCGAGTGCTGGGATTACAGGCGTGAGCCACCACTCCCAGCTGAGTGACTATACTTGTAATCCTATTAGTTGACTCTAGTTTTATCCTACCTTGAACACCCCTCACCTCATGGCTTTGCTCAATAATACACCCTTGAGAAGTGGGGTCAGTTGTCAACCCACTTTCTAGACCCGCTTCGCTCTCTCTCAGACAAACTATCTTTTAATAAAGTCTTCCTGCTTAACCTCTGTTGTTCCTAGAATTCATTCTTCCATTGGAGAGAACGCGAGCCCAGCATTTCAGACATCTAACAGGTTAGAGTTTTAGTAGTTCACTTATATTGTTTGGAAGTTGGTATATTATCCCAAATCATATGCCTCATATCATTAGGAGATCTTCCACATAACTGGATGGAGGTTAAGAGTTTGCTTTTGTTTCATAGCGTCTGGATTATGACTTGCTTAGGCAATCAAAATTTTTATATTTTAAATTGTATTTTATGTCTATCAATTGCTTAGAGTTTTGTAAATATTACGATAAAGTTGAGAATATGAGAAGGTTATGGTGCTTCTTTAATGGGACATTTTATTCCTGTTTTGTTTATATTGCATTTGGGTTTAGGTGCTGAATTTATTAGCATTCCTTATTTGACCTGTTACGGCTTGTTATCTCAGACAATAGCGCTATGGAAAAGTAGTGTTAGAACCCCCCCAGTAGATTTTGAGATGAAATGCTGTAAGATGTTCTTTATGAAATTTAATCTGCAGTTAGCTCAGGCTTTTTTCTATTGCTTTTAGAACTTTAACAAACAGTGGTTACTCTTCCAGCTAATTAAAGGTTCCTGGCCAGCTACCATGTTCCCAAAAGCAGAGGACAGGCTCTCCAACACCTTCTTGTCAATGCTCATTGTTAGGTTTTTAGGCGCAATGAGAAAGAAGATATAAAGTAAAAAGTAGCCTTTATCCCAGGGATGTGGAGAGAACTCCATGACTATAGGCAGCCTGGCATTTTCTGACTGGAAACGTGGGGTATGGCATAAACACGTATATATGAAACCTCTGACTGGGGGATGCTTAGGGCGAGCATTGATGACATGCGAGGAGCTGATTGGAATTTTCTGCGCATGCAAACAGGAAGGGGAGTTGCAATTAGGGCTGAGGAAGAAGCAGGAAGTGGTAGGTGTTCCCACTTTGGCCTTCTGCCACGTCAGACCGCCACCATGACTATACAGTAATTTATTCTAGGGCAAAACTTTCACTCACTGAAGTTGATGGCCAAAGGAATGTTAACCAGACAGCTGGATTCCTTTTTGAAAATGGCCCTCTGGTTGCATGAACCAAAGAAAACTGAGAGGACAACTGAGGGGTCATGGTCAGTGTGACCCTCTGGCAGATACCCAAAGGTTCTTCATTGGAAGCTGAGTCCCACTAGCCCAACTGGGTAACCAGCAGGAAAATCTCCACTTATCTATTGTCCCTCGCCGCACTCCGCAGTGAGATGAGAGGTAGGTCTTTTAGTACTCTTCTGGTATCCTCTGTCCCAGAGTGACCAGAGAGATGCTGTTAGAGTCCTTTCTTAAAGCCTCCATTGAGAATTGAACTATAGGATTGAACTTTTCTTTCTCTGTTAGTAAGTTAGAGACCCCAGTTTTTCTCCAGCTTGTTGGCAGTTAAGTTTAGAACCACCTTGTCATTAGACTGCTCCTTCCTCAAGAAACCAGGCTGATGCAGCTTGCAGTTTCACAGAGGAAAGCAGCTCTCAGGAGAATGATTTACATTTGTGCCTTTCATATGCTAACTAAGAGCAAGACAGATTTTGGCCATTCTTTTCTTTCATGTGCACAAAAAAGACTAATAAATGTGCCTTTACTAACAGGGGAATTGTGGTTGCTAGGTAATGAATATAAATTTAACCTGTGCATTCCAGAGAAGATTTAAAATGGACTTGAACAACATGTAGCCTTGCCCTGCTGCTAAGGAAGGTTGCCTAGGTGACTAGAAAGATAACACAAATGCCTTGACTCCAGGCCATTTGCTTGACTCTGTCTAGCTCTGAGACATGATCTCTTTTGCAAGCTAAAAAACAATACTCCACTTTGACCTTGATCTAATTTCCTCACTGACTTTCAAAAATTGGAAAACAGTGTTTTAGATCTCTTGATTATTGGTGTTACTAATAATGCTTCCTTCTTTAAACCTGATTGTTCCAGCTAGAATCAATTTTAACTTGTGCTCCCCCCCACCCCTGGTACTGGGGATTGAACTCACAACCTTGTACTTGCTAGTCAGGCGCTTGTACCACCAAGCTAAACCTCCAGCCCCATAACTTGTGCTTTTGAGAACAACTATAGGAGTCATAAGATCACAAATTCCCTGGGAAGATAGGATCATGTGCAGGCATGAGGATGGATAAGCTGGTCCAATTTCGCCTTCTGGTCTCTCTCCAGACAACAGCTACCTGCCCTGGAGTGGAATTGACTCAGGGAATGCCTTGAAGGTACAGAAATCATTTAGAAACTGAAGGACACCGAATTTTTGTTTTGCATTTTACTAGGGTGCTCCATGTCCAAATTTCCCACTCCTTTGGAATATATTCTTGAGTACTGGTAGAGGCGTGACCCTTACATATTAAAAAAGAACAGTTTGCTATTTTTGTGCATCCATTCATGGCCTACCTGCCTCCTACATCCAAGACAATGCAGAGGAAAGTACTGATTATGATGTGATTTCACAACTAGAATTGTCCTATAAGAGAGAAGAAAACTGATCAAAATTCAGACTTTATTTGTACTAAAAAATAATCCTGACTTGTTTTCAAAATGTAAATGTAAGCCAACGGAAAACCAGACACCTCTAGCCCTTAAGGCATCACTCTCACTGAGTTGAAACTCCTCTTTATCAGCCTTTGGAATCTGAGGTTTCAAGACAACTTTAATCAAAGCATGGCCCCTACTCCTTAGGCTTCCCCCGTTTTCCCTTTGCGTCCCAACAGTGGAGCTCCTAAGCCAGACAAATGGAAGCATCCATGGCGTTGGAACCATTCTCAGCTGATTTTGTGCAAGCTCCTCAAGGACAACATCCATGACAGAAAGTAAATGGGGAGTTTTGAACTACTTATATTCTTGTGTCATTTTCTCTCAGTGATCTAAAATAGATCAGGTAAAATCTAGAAAAGTTTTCAGATGCCTTTGATAAGTACATTGGGGTCTTTAAAGGACTCACTCAGACCGATCAACTAGACTGGAAAGATGTAACACTTAAATCAAACATTGACTTCTAATGAGAGACAATGGGTACGGACTTTAATCTGTGGGTTTCTTAAGTATATTACAGCTACTTGGAAATACATATTTTCAGGGTGGATTTAAATAGAGTCTGGCCAGTACTGCTATAGAAGTAAGTTACCTAGGTGACTGGATACAGAACTCAAAATGTCTTGAAGATGCTTTGTCCTAGGGTTGAGATTTCTCCCGAACTATTATCTGTTTCTGTAGGTGATAGATCTCCTTTGCAGGCTTGGATCTGAGAACTTTTGGCTCCAGAGTCATTTATTAGAAAGTAGGACCCAAGAGCTGGGTATAGCACTTGCCTAGAAAATAAGCCCTAAACAGTGAAGTTGGAACATTTTCATTTTCTCTCTCTTTCAAAAAGTTAAAAGCAGCAATTCAGGGGCTTTGATTATTAGTTTAACTTTGTGCTTGGCAATACAGTTGGAGTCAGCCATGGCTTTTGCCTCTGGAGGTATGTTTTGCTAAGGATGAGAGACCCACCCAGGAAAAGTTCTTGACCTTAGTAATATTTTTGAACCTGAGATGGTTAGGAGTTAGCTCTTATGCCATTCTTGGCTTCACTCTTCTGTCCTTCTCCACTGTCCTGCCATTAATTAAGCAGCTATGAGTAGTCCAGCAGTTTCTCACTTAACCATTTCCAGCAGAACTCCATTCGTATGATAAAGTCCAAATTTCTTATGTTAGAAAAGATCCCTCCTAATCTAGTCCCAATCTGTCTCTCTGGCTCCTTTCCCTACGACTGCTACAGTCATTGTAGCCTTCAGTTTCTTAACGTTTCCTGAACAAAATATATTCCTTTCAGCTCCATGCTTTTGGTCAGGTTGTATTTCATGCCAAATGATCTCCTGCTCATCTTTCCAGGGCTACCTGAATCATCACCAGTCCCCTGAAGCCCATCTGATTTCTTCAGGTATTTTGGCAACTCTCTCCTCTGTATATACAAAGTTTTGTATCAGCCTTGACCCTTAATCTTTGCCACTGCCCAAGAGCAAGTGTGTATCTTATTCTTTATATTCCCAGAGTCTTTGCATAATAGTAATGCTCAATACTCTGAATGAATGAATGATGTGCATTTCTTTTGCATTCTTCCTGTGCTTTTCTAGTCTTTAAATTCCATTAACAAGGATGCAGACTAGAGTTTCCCTGGTTCTTCCCATCCAGCCTTTTCTATTTCTCTGTCAGCACAACTAGATGACGTGGATGATGGTATGCATGATAAAATATCCAAGACTTTGATTTCCTTTTGTTCTTAATTTTCATCCTGGACTTTGTAAAAGCTTAATAAATAAACACAAATTCTCTCTTGGCATCAGTCTGCAAGAGGATAGGATTACAGGTAACAAACAGGGGAGGGAGAATGTCAAAGTTGTGTGGGACGGAAAATGCCTTTCAGGCTGTTGGAGGATAATTACCTGATCCTCTGGCTTTGATCTTCAGGGCTGCTTTAGAACAAGGTATTAGCTTTAACCAGTTTGCAATTCGGTGCCAAGAATGTAGGGCAAGGAGCTGTACTGACAAAAAGACCAACAACAACAAATTGCAGTCAGAGTCAACACAACACTAGAAGATGGGTTTTTCTCCAGCAGGAATAGGAGAGAGGAGCAGCCCTGGCTGTTATGCAGAGGAGACCCTCCGGACCCCCACACCGCCGCGTGGTTAACCAGCTCCCTGCAGCCAAAGCCCCTGCTGACTGAGAAGACCCTGCCAGGACTTCCTAAAGGTGCCTGCTGTGGACTCTGCAGGGTGAACACCGGGAGCAGAGTAGGCCAGGGCAGAACGGGTGGGGTCAGCAGTGAGAAATCAACAAGGTAAACATACTGCAAGGTATCGTTGGATGAGATGCCCAGTTTCCTTTCTTCTTCACTTCTTTTGTGTGTGCACGCGAGTGTATGTGTGTGAGTGTGTGTGTGTGCAGTGCAGGGAACTGAGCTCCGCTTTGTGCACGCTAAGCACATACTGTATCATTGAGCTACATTACCAGCCCTACATGCAGTTTCTAAGCACTTCCCATCCCTACACTGCCCGCATGCGCACGCGCACACACACGTACACAACACACACACATACACACGCACAGAGGCCTTTCAGTTGTTTCATTGCTCCTTGCAGACACAGGCAGAAGGTGGTAGTTGCCAGGTTTACAGTGTGGTTGGATTTAACACAACTGGGATGGGAGAGAAAAAAAAATGAGCGTTATATTTTTGATAGACCATTATCAGCCAAACCACACTGAAAAAAGAATAGATCTCCTTTAAGCCCAGCACAAATTAATCTCCTCTCTTTCACTCCTGAACTTCAGAAGTCTCTAACCACCTCCACTTCCTCCCCGCCAGCTCCCTCCTCACTTTGCAGCATGGCTCTCTCCTCTCCTCTTCTCTGGGAGACAGGAGATTGGAGAGTTCTCTGACTGGGTCCTCTTCTCGGAATGAATGACAGTGCCCTCCGCTGAACCAGAGTCAGGAGGCAGGTGGCTCCTCACTGGGCAGCAGGAAGCCCCTGCCCCAAGCCCAGCACCTGCTAAGTCCCCTCCAGGGCCTCAGTAGTATCTATCTACATCTTTAGGCTCACTGTGGCACACAGCATGGAGAGAGGGCACCATGAGCCACAACCCCAGTTCTCCAACTGCTTCCTGTCTGTGTTTCTTTGCTAGAGCTCATGTAACAAAGAACCACAAACCAAGAAGCCTGAAACAACAGATTTGTCTGCAGGCTAGAAGTCTCAAGCAAGGTGTAGACATGGTTGGTTCTGGAGATCTGAGGAAGATTTCTTTTTCTTTTTGAGACAGGGCCATACAGTCCAGACCAGCCTTGAACCCATTATATAGCCCAAGGTGACCATCCTCCCACCTCCCTTCCCGAGTGCCTGTGTGTATCACCATGCTCCTGTGCAAGGATTTTGTTCCATGTTTCCCTTTTGCTGCAGGAGGCTGCTGCCAATGTCCTGATTTCCTTGGTTCATAGACATACTACTCCAATCTTCAGTCCTTTTTTTTTCAATAAAATATTTATTTTTATTCACTTTGAATAAAAAATATAAAATAGTGCATATGTATGGACATGCCATGTGACGCTCTGATAGCTGCCTCCATCTTCACATGGCATTTTCCCTGTCTGCGTTTATTTCTATGCTTTTAAGGACATCGGCTGGGTGTGGTGGCACATGCCTGTAACTCCAGCAACTCTTGGGTGGCTGAGGCAGCAGATTGAACATTTGAGTCCAGCCTGGACAACTTAGTGACTAAATGCAACCCTGTTTCAAATTTTAAAAAAATAAATGAATAAAAATAAGGACATCCATCATCGAGTTTAGGGCCTACCTCAATCCAATGTGGCCTCAGTTTAATTGGTTACATCTGGAAAGGCTCTGTTTCCACATCAGGTCGCGTTCTGAGGTTCTGGGTGGACATGAACTTTTTCTCACTCTTCTCATACATTTCCCCCTCCTGTCACACTGTCTTCCCACTTTTCCCAACTTTACTGGTTTTTGGTCACCCTGACCCTTCCTGTCTAACCTGAATCAGCACAATTGCTGCTCAAGTCCTTACCTCCCTCCCGCTGACTTCCTGTTGCTCAGAGGCAGCTTCCCTTCCTCCACATGTACACAGCCTTCTGTAGTTTACTGAAGGAAACTACACTTTTATGAAGACTAAGACTGCAACAAAACCTCTGTTTCCAACTGCAGCTGGACCCCTGGCAACCAGTGGTCTTCTGTGTGAAGCTGGCAAAGGTTGACCCTCTTGCCAGCTCTCCCATCCCTTCTTAGTTTCAAGGATGGACTCCTTACTTTATTGAGAAGGACCAAGCCTGACAACTCCCCTCTGTCCCTCCTTTCGCTTATATTTACAGCGCACCTCCTCTGGTCGTCTGTCACAAGCTGAGCTGTCTCTCTCCTACGCCAGCCCTGCCCCTCCAGGTCCCTCCAGAGCAAGCCTGCAATGCACACACAACTCTGCTGTCTTACAGCAAGGCCCCTCTTATCCTGTTTCCTTCACCTAGCTCTCTCTCGCTCGCCCTCTCTGTTTCTCTCCCTCTCTCTCTCTCTGTGGTTTCTGTGGTTTACCCACCCTCTCTTCCCTGTCACTCAGAAGCCACAGCTCCATGGACACCCTCAGGCCTGCCTGGGGTGCAGTCCCTCCTCTCACTCCTCCTCCGCAGTCCCATGCTCTGTGTGTCCTCTCCAGGTGCCTGGCCAGCTTGCCATCACCATATCTTCTGTGCTTGATTTGGAGCAGGGTAAGTGCAGGGCTTCTGACCTTGTACGTCACAAGCGCTCTATAAATATCTGTGGCATGTGGAGACTATATACAGCCAGTAGTTCTAGGCCACACTGTGTTCTGTCAGGCCTAGCCGAGGTGTCTGTTTCCCTCACTGCAGCTGCAAGTGAGATAGCACTTTAATAGCACGAGGAAAGAGTCTCCAGTCTCCTGGGGTGTTGCTGCTGCTGCCCCTTTTGCTTTAGGTAGCAACCGGTGGCAGTTTGGGCAGGGAAAGGAGGACCAGGAACTGAGAGGGCAGATCTCACCATGGCATCAGGCACCCCCTTGCCTCCCTGTGACTGGAAGCTTGTACAGGTGCAAATGGCAATTGAATCTGTGGGGTTCACTTTGTGAATGGTTTTATGGGTCTGTTCTTTGCCAGCCCATTTCCTCTCCTGTACCTGTGAGGTACAGCATTGGGACAACTCCGCCTCCACATCCAAGTCTCCTTTGTTATTCTCTGGGTAAAAGTAGCCACCAAAGCTGGATACGGTGGCACATACCTAAAATCCTAGCACTTGGGAGGGGGAGGCGGACGGAGAGTAAATTCTAGCTCAGTCTCGGCAACTTTGTGAGCCACTGTGTCAAACAATACAAAGGGCTGGGAATATAGCTCAGTGTAAAGACCCTGAGTTCAACCCTCAGTCCCGAGAAGAAGAAAGAAAGAAAGAGAGAGAACCAGGTACAGTGGCACAGGCCTGCAATTCCAGCATTTCAAGAGGCCGAGGCAAAATAATCACAAGTTTGAGCCCAGCCTGACCAACTTAGTGACTTAGCAAGAATCTGTCTTTAAAAAAAAAAAAATCTTGGGATATAGTTCAGTGCAAAACCCCCAGTACGCTCCCCCTGAAAAGAGTAGCCATTCTTTAATTATTAAACAGGTACCACCCACCAGTTATAAAGATCTGGAAAGAAGCTGGTGCTTTGCTCACTCTTCCCTGTAGTGCTTCAAACCACATGATTAGATCAATCTCCCATTGTACAGATTAGAAAGAGACTACAAGAGGCTAAATAACTTGCAGAGTTGCCACATTTGCAGGTGGCAGAACACTGCCCCAAGCCCTGGGCTGGATGATGCCAAGGCCCATGCTTGTAGCCACACCCTAGTCTGTCTTTTTTTGTTTAGCAAGATCAAGCAGCATCTTAATTTTCCCTCCAGTATCATGCATCGTGGCTCTGGAGTGCATTTACTGGTTATGAACTCCCCCTGCGACACAACTCACCCTCTCCCCACGCAGCTTACCCTCCAGCTATCACCAATATATGAAGGGAATCAGAGGAGTGATTAAAAGTTCCCGGAAGATGTATCTTCACTAGATTTCCATCCCGCCTGACTAGGAACAAAGCTTGGGGCTAGGTTCTGTCTTCGTATCGCTAGTGTCTGTAAATATGTGCTGTGCTAAAGAATGTTTTACTCCAGATTAAAACCTGCAGGGAGATTTATATGTCTTTATGGTGAAAGACACTGCAAGAACAATTGGTGTGGATCTTCTTGCCTCTCTTCCCAGTGCAGCATCACAGGAAAGTCAGCGAAGCACAGTCTGCACATGCCCTGGGAAGAAGTTTGTCCAAAGACTGGCAGATGGTTTTGATAATCTTCACAAAGGAAGTTGACATGGCCAGGTGTGTAGCTCAGTGGTAAAACACTTGCCTAGCATGTGGGAGGTCCTGGGCTTGCTTCTCAGCACTGCTTTTAAAAAGAGTTTCCTTGAAGTTTTTATTGATAGTTTAGATAAATCCTGGAACAATCTTTATTAAAAGGGAAGAATAAAACCATCAAAGAGTTGAGGCATGGAAGGAGGGCTTTCAGGTGTTTTTGTGGGAAGGATTCTATCAGTCCTGGTGATTCTCCAAAAAGATTTTAAAATGTAGGGGTCCATTTGGATCATATTGATCCTCATTTTTTAAAAGAAAGTGGTTTTTTTTATTATTTTTAAAGAATGTTTGGGGTCTGGAGATATAGCTCAGCAGTGCAGCCTGCCTGGCAAGCACAAGGTCCTGAGTTTGATTCCTGGTACCTCTCTGCAAAAGCATTTCTGAGGGCCTTTGAATATAGCCATGCTTAATTTGGCCCTGAGTTCAATCCCAACAACAACAACAACAACAACAACAACAACAGGCATTTCTGTGTGGGGCACTAGCAGAAAATTGCATGCAGTGTTTTTAGCAGCCCCTGTCGTGAATCTGCCTGTCAGTCTCTCCCTGAGCACCAAATGCACATCAGTTTAGCTTTGTGGTCCCATGGTGTTTGTCTGGGTATCTTGGTTTATTGCTCTCTTGCTCTCTAGTCTATTAAGGAAATCCTGCACAGCTTTTTGTCACAACAGTAGTAATGATATTGGTAAAATTTGGGTCATGTTCTGACTGCTGAACACTTCCTAGGGTTGGCTGGTTTCCAAAAAATGACAGAAGGGGGCTAGGCCTCTGTCTCCTGTCACTGAGAGATCTTGGGTCAGCACAAAGCAGCCTCCCTGAACAACAGAAGCAGTAGTTTGGGGACTTCTGGAAAGGTAGAGAGTTGCCTTGGGGCATTATTAGTGGATACTGTTCCACAGGGGAGAAAGCAATTATTAGAAACCACTAGCTGTTCCTAGTTAAAAGAAAGAAAGAAAGAAAGAAAGAAAGAAAGAAAGAAAGAAAGAAAGAAAGAAAGAAAAGCCTGTAATCCTAGCACTTGGGAGGTAGAGGCAGAAAGATTGCTGTAAGTTTGTGAACAACCTGGGCTACATAGTTAGTTCAAGGTCAGCCTGAGCTACAAAGCAAGACCTTGTCTCAAACACACACATACACACACACACATCCACTACCACCATCACCACCACCACTATCAGCAGCACCACAGCCACCGCCAACAACACAGAGACAAACAGATGTTTCACAATATTAAAACTCAAAATAGCACAAACTAGAAATAAGAGGCTTTGTCTATTCACTCATTCATTCAACCAATGTGCCTTGAAAAGATACCAAAATAAGCCCTAGACGATGCAAAGATAAAGGAGTCTTGCGTCTTTGAATAGCTCATATTGCATGGCCATACGATACGGTGTTGGTAACAGAGACAAGCCACAGGCTACAATGTGCTGGTTATTCTTCCCACACCCGATATGGTGGTTGGCATGGAACAGCTGCTCAGAAATGACTGTTGAGTGAATAGGACGGGGAAGTGATAAGCACTGAAATAAGAAGCCACAACATGTGAGAAGTGCAGACTGTCGAGGCTGAAGATCATGCTCTCAGGAAAACACCAAACAGTCTCCTTGATTATTTCAGAGACCGAGAACATCATGCCCCAAAACCTTGCTCTTCTCGTAAACAGGTGACCTTGAGTAATTCAGTCTTTCTGCAGTTGAGTAAAGACTTAGAACCATCTCATTAGATCATCACATTTCTTATACTCTATCTGTGAGTTGGGCTCCATTCTGCAATTTAAAAAAAGCAACTGGAGTTATAATAATTGCTGCTTAATAGTAAATCCCTTCCAATCCCAAAGAAGAAACCAGAAAAAGTATTAAACAAACATTTCCTTTTCTGGGTAGAAATGTGGTCATTTCAAATGGGAATCACTGGTTAAATTATAACCTTACGCTGGTGTTTACGTGAGCAGCTTACTCCTGTTGACCTTCAGGAAGCTACAGTGACGTTTTAACATTTAATTTCGAAATTAATTAGCTCATCAAGTTTTGAGAGACTTTTCATAAATATGCCAAATTAACTCTCTTCACACTGTAATATCATAAAAAGGTGACCATTAGTGAATGTATACATGATACTAGAAAGTTTCCAAAGGCTGTTTGGCTATCAAAGCCCATCTCACTCTTAATTTGTGCCAAGTGAGGGAAGAAATCCCAGACTGAAATGTGGCCAGAAACCACAGTGCAGAGAAATTTAATAGGCCTCCCCAGCAGAAAGTCAAAATTTAACTTTAAGATCTCAAAGCTGCTTTATAATGATCACTCAAAGCAATCGAGTGGTACAGATACCTGGTACTGTCATAACAATTAAATAGTACATGTAAGTTTTCCAACAGAGAATTACTTTGAAGGTAAATTAATTATAAGTGTAAAGGTCTATTTACATTAAAATATTCTTATAGCCTGGCATAATAGCACACACCTGTGATTCCAGTTACTCCTCAGGTAGGAGGATCACAAATTTAAGGCCAGACTGGGCTCTTTATTTATTTATTTCAGTACCAGGGATCAAGCTCAGGACCTCATGCTTTGCAGGCGGGTGTTGTGCTGCTGAGCTATATCCCCAGCCCCAAGACTGGGCAATTTAATAAGACTGTCTCAAAACGAGTCAGGCATATAGCTCAGTAGCAGAGCTCTTGCCTAGCATGCTAGAGGCCCTGAGTTCAATTCCCAGTATTACAAAAAACAAAAAGTACAAATTCTATGTTTCATTATATGGTAAGTGTTCATTATTGAAAAAGTAGGGAACATGGATAAACAAGGGGGGAAGAATTCAAAACGCCACCCCAGTCACACACATAAACTTCTGCTGATTGAGACTGGCATTCTATGTCAGAGGTGAACTCACTAAGTAGTCCAGGCTGACCTCAAATTCACCGCCATTCTGCTCTGCCTCCGCCTCCGCCTCCTGAGTGCTGGGAGTACAGGTATGCGCCAGGACACCTGACAATATAAATTTGTAAATTAAAAAAAATGAATAGTCTTCGGAGTGCATCTCAGTGGCAGAATGCACACTTCATATACATGAGAACCTGGGTGGAATCTCCAGCTACACACACACACACACACACACACACACACACACACACGGGGGGGGGATTGTATTGTAAAACAGCAAAAATAAACTTGAAAATCAGAATTTCTGTTCTCATGTTCTTAACCTAGAAGAAGCAGCACCTAGGAAGAGTAGAGGTAAAAGGGAAATTCTGTCCTTATATCCCATGTAACAATGCTAATTCCTTATCTGTATGACAGTTCTTCAGTGTTTAAAGACAATCTTTGCATTCATCCTGAATTTTTCTCCTTTCTGGGCTAGATAGTGCTGGTCCTTTGACGTCTGTTAGCTTTGTGCAGGACCAACCGACTACCCCAGAGCAGAAAGCATGAAGCCAGAACTGTCCAGTGGAAATTCCTGTGGTGATATGGAACATCTTACTGTCTAATATGGCGGCCAATGGCCACATGTGGTTACTGAGCACGTGTAATGTGATTAATGAGGTATTTGATTTTAATTATTTTAAACTTAAATAGCTTCATGTAGCCAGTGGCTATCACAGTGGACAGTTCAATTCTAGGTGTCACACCTAAACTAATGCAGTTTAATTTTGCATTGTTCTGGAGTAGCTATAGGTTCATTTTGATTTTTTTTCCTCTGAAAATCTGTAATTCTTTCTTTTTTAAAACTCATATGGGCTGGGTGTGGTCGTACACACCTGTATTCCCAGCACTCAGAAGACCAAGGTGAAAGGATTGCCACAAGTTTGAAGCCAGCCTGGTCCACAGAGTTCAAGGCCAGCTTGAACTACATAGGGAGACCCTGTCTCAGAAAACAAAAACAAAGACAAAAACAAAACAGAAAACTGATGCTCAGCCAATCAATTGTCACTTGTTACACAAGCGCACCCAGGAGAGGCTGAGGCAAGAGGATTACACGTTCGAGCCCAGCCTGGGCAATCTAGTGATTTAGCAAGACCCCATCTCAAATGAAAAAATAAAGAAAAAGGACTGGGAATGTAGCTCAGCACAAAGATTCTAAATTCAATTCCAAGTACCAGAAAAACAAAATAAAAGAACACCTAACATAGAGGGGAAGAAGTACAATTTATTTTAATCAGAAAAAAATGTTTTCTGCCATTTAAAAATTCTATTTACTCCCCTGTCCCTGCTCTGGGGTGCTTAGAATCAGAACTCGGGGTCCTGTGCTTGCCACTGAGCTACATGCCCAGCCTCCTTCCTTCAGGTCCTCCTCTCTAACCCTCTCCTACCCTTCCTGCCTTGCTTCCTCCCCCACTTCCTTCTTTTTAATGACATTGATTAAGCAAAGAGATTGATTGGAGTTGGCTGGGGTGGGGGGATTTCCAGATTTCCTTTAAAATTTTTTTCTATCACCCAAAAACTTCCTGAAAAATTTTTTAAAAATCTTATGGTTTTTATTCCATTCTTGAATCTGACTTGTGACTATCTATCTATGTGTTATGAGTCTACCCCAGTCCTCTGTCCTGATTGTCATATCCGGTCTCCTGATCCTGGAGAGGGAATCTGGAGCCCAGAGTCTGAGCTGGTTTCCCATGTCTTCTGCTTGTTTGTAAACTGTGTGCATTGTTTACTCACACTATACGGATATATGGAGCACCTACCAAGTGCCAGGCAGGGACTGCCCTGGGTTCTGAGTAGAGACAGGAAAGTAAGATGTAGTATCTTCTCCAAACTTGACTGGTACAATGCTCTAATCTGCTAGTCATGGGGATTTGGTTTCCTTCTCTATTTCCCAAATTCAGTATCTATTAAGTCTTGCTGTTTGTGAGTGAATGGAAGTAGAGGGGGGAATATGGGTGAAGAAGAGAAAGTGGAGTTGAGAGGAATATTGTGGAATGCTAAAGAGAAACAAATCTAACTCCCTTAGAGCAATTGCACATTCTTTTTCTATTCATAAGAAATAAAACCTTCCCAATTGTGAGGTTCTTATTTTTATAAGCTAGTGGTCAATTTGTCTGTCTTCTTTTGTCATTTTCTCTCCTTTGTTATCTCACAGCCCTCTACCTCATGTTTGGAATATGGTCTGTGGAAACAAACACAAGCAACAACAAGAGATTATTATTATTTTTTAAAATTTTATTTAAAGGGAGGGGAAAAATAAGGCAAAACAAAAAAGGATAGAAACAATACAGAATTTTTAAAAAAATGAACAGTAAGAAATCACTAGTTGATACATTACATATTGTCTTCCTGGATGTAGCTGTTCAAGTTACAAAATCAAAGCACACAAAGTGGACATTCAAACAGTGAGGCTGCAAACAGCTCTGTTCTCTGATCCAACAAAAACTTAGCAACATAATTATCATTCCTACACCCTTAAATATACATGCAGTTATATCCTTTAGAGCACCTGATTTTCCTCCTTTGGCTTTTAAAGTCCACTATCTGTTTAATTATATCATGTTTCAGGTTGCTCAGTACCTTGCTGATCTGTTTTGTTGTTATTTACTTTTTTAAATTTTTTCTTATTTATTATTTTATTTATTTATTTTGAAGGTAGTAAAATACAGCAGAACAAGACAGGACATAGCCAACTGAGGCAGTGCAGTGAAACTGGCACAGAACCTCACAGCCGGCCACCAGGACAACAGCAATAGGCACAATAGTACATCTGGTTTTCTTCACAATAGTTGTTCCTTCAATCAGGCAGAGCAATATCTAAGGACATACCTAAATTACAAGAACAGAATATTGAATAGAGCAATACCATTGATAAAACAGAGCAAAACAGAGATAAAAATATTTGCCCTTAAAGAGATGGCAGAAGAAAATCCCCCTTATTTGCTATATCGCATGTAGTGAAACTCACAAGATATGCTCAGATCTCCGGCTCTCACTTGCTAGCAGGGAGGTGGGTATGGATGTTTGATTCTTAGCCCGCACCCCGGTAGGCTCACAGTTGCCCACCAGAGGGGTGAACTGGCTGCCCATTTTCCCAGCACCCCAAGGTCCAACATGGCACGTCGTGGGTCTCAGGAAAGACTGATATGGTTCTCACCCTGGGTGGCTGTGGTTTGCCAAGTCACAGCTACTTACCAGAGAGGCATGCTGGCCAAAAACAGATTATTAACTTTGTTTCTGTGTGTGTGTTTCCTCACTCCTTTAAATAACAAGAGCCAGGTAGCTTATAATGTTTAACTTATTCTGTATATAAGATAGTACCAATCTCACTAAGACTTTGCTGATTGAAAACAAAAACAAAAACTCACACTCTAAACCATTCGTCTGGGTCAGGTAAAAGGGAGTGCAGGAGAGAGATGGTATAGTTTCACCAGAGTTAGTCCTGGACCAGTTCTCTGTAGGACTCTCCCCACATCTCATCTTTCTCCATGGAAAGAAAGGTCTTTTATCTTATTTTCCTGAGGCCAATCTCCTGTGGCCTTTCTCAGGGTTGTTTAGTGAACTGGGAGAAAAAATATTCACAAATATGAAAAAAAATGCTTCTGTAGGGTGCATCCTTCTGGGGTCACAAATATGATAGGCATTTTGGAAAAGAGCTCCCAGGGTTTTGTTGATGGTTAACTTGACTGTCAACTTGATTGGTTTGAGAGACACCTAGGAGATTAGTAAAGCACACTTCTGGGTGTGTCTGGATGGGTCACAGGGGTGTAAATTTGGGGAATACATCTGGGCCTTGGCTGCTTTCTCTCTGGTTCTTCCTTTGCCTTTTCTGCTTTCTGGTTGCCATGAGTTGTGTTGTTTTGTTTTGTTTTGTTTTGTTTTGTTTTGTTTTGTTTGAGACAGGGTCTCACTATGTAGTTCAGGCTGGCATTGAACTTACTGTGTGGCCCAGATTGTCCTTGAATTTGTGGCAATCCTCTTGCTTCAGCCTTCTGAGTACTGTGGCTTCCATGAAGTGAGCAGCTCTGCCAAGCTGCTTCTGCCTTGGAGCCAGTCAACTGTGAACTGAAATCCTTGAAACTGTGACCCAAAACAAACCTTTCCTCTTTGAAGTTATGCATGTCAAGTATTTTGTCACAGCAATGGAAAACTGATTAATGCAGACAATTGGTATAGAGAAGTGGGGACATTGTGGTGACATTCCCAACCACATGGTTCAGAAGCCTTTGAAATTTACTTGTGGGAGGACTTTGGGAAACATCGGAGAATTTGGGCTGGAAAAATCTTAGACTGCTGCAAGCAGAGCTTGATGGGCAATTCTGGTATGAGTTTAGAAGACCAGAATGCTGATAGGAAGGAATGTGAAATGTAAAGACTATGTTCATAAGGTTTCATATGGCAATGAAGACTCTACTGGTAACTGGACTAGAAACCATGCATGTTATACTCGGGTGGAGAATTTGTTTCTATTTTGTCTACGTCTTAAAACCTTGTGTGAAACTGAGTCTAAAGGTAATGGACTAATTGATCTGGTAGAGGAAATTTCAGTGCAGCCCAATATTCAGGTTGTGTTATGGGTATTTCTGATTGCTTTTAGCCAGACTTATGGTGAGAATCAGCAGCAAAAAGCAGAAGATAAAGGTTTGAAAAGAAAACATGTATAAAGTTGGAGCCAAAGAAGTTGTGTTTGCTGAAGACAATAGTGCTACTGACATGAAGCCAAGTACTTTGCACCAAGTCAAGAAGAAAGAAGGCTTGAGGGCATCTCAGAAATCACCAAGATCTCATCCACCACAAGATCAAGGGTGCATAATTGTAACCTCCTTAGAAAGATTTTGCTTTCAGAAAAGAACCCCAGGGCCTTCTGCTCAAGCAGGGATACTTAGGAGTTTGGCTTCCTGAGAACTGTTTCCCCATTCTCCATCATCCAGGTATTCAGAGGCCACTGTAGTCACTGTCCAAATGGCCAGACTTCTGCTTATGCTGACAACAGACCTTGGTGTCATCCACATGATGCTGTTGTTGCAGGAATGTAGGATACAGAAATCGAGGGTCTTCTATCTAGATCGCAAAAGAAGGCTTGGGAAGCAGGCAATATGTGACAGGAGGGTAGTTCCTGCCAGGAAATCTTGAGGGGGTAATGTGTAAAGTTCTGGGGTGGAAGCCAAAGTTGTAGTGCAGACCTCGGGGAGATGGAGATGCTAGGAACATGGAACATCTGCCAAGGAAATCTGCAAACAGTGAACAGAGCCAGCCCAAGGCAGGCTGTGTGGACTGCAACAGGCAAGACCATAGATGTGGGGGTACCCAAGCCTTCTTGAGCTCACATCTCACCACTGTTTACACTGTGGATCTTGGATATGGAGCTACAGGATTTAATGTTTGTCCTCCTGGGTTTTGGAATTACTTGGTCCAATTCCTTTCTATTCCTCTATTTCTTCGTTCTGGAATGGGAACATGTAAATTGCTTTTTGAGTTGGACAGAGGCTCAGCTAAGAGTTTGCCTTGAGTCTCAGAGAAGACTTTGTACTTAGACTTTCGTACAATGTTGAAACTACTGAGACGCTGGGGAAGGAATAGTGCATTTTTGGTTGAATGCAGGTTATTTGCATCATGTTAGGCAGAACTGGGAGCCTATAATTGTCTTTATTTGGAGATTAAATGTGGGTTAAAGAGATGGGTTCAAGTGTTGACAATGGGAGGACTTGTGATCATTAATCTTGATTTTCAGTTTGATTGGATTGAGAGATGTCTAGAAGATTAGTGAGACACACTTCTGAATCTGTGTAGGTGGGTTACGGGGAAAGAGTTTTAGAAGAATGTCTAGTTCCTGGCCCTTTCCTCTCTGGTTATTTGCAACCCTCTCTGCATCCTGCCTGCTGTGAGTTGAGCAGCTTTCTTCTGACATCAGTTATGTTTCCAAGTATGGTTCATTATAAAACATCTTTTAAAAACACAGGAATCCATGATATCAGAGGTCCTTTCTACCTGGTGTTTTAGGTACATCATATGTCGGCATGAACCTCCCCTCTGGGATTCACCTCCATTGTGATTTGGGAGAACAAATTTCCATGATGCCATTCCACACCCTCCACTCAAGCAAGCAACCTTCATTTGCATTGAATCTGTGAGATGCAGGGCCCCTGGGAAGGTGAGCAGAAGAGGAGCAACTGTGCCTACATTGTTAAACAACACTGGCTCCAAGACACTGTGGGCTTTTACAAATATGGATACAATTTCTTGCACATTATAGGCCATTTGGTTTCATTAAGGTGCTTTAGAAGAGATAATCACATAAGCAGGTGGTTGGAACAAATATTAAGTTCTCCTCCTTTTCTTTTTCTTAGTATTGGGAATTGAATCCATAGAGCACTAAGTTACATTGTCAGCTCTTTTGTTTTTAATTATTTTTTTGTTTTGAGATAGGATCTTTGTACTTTGCTTGCTAGGCAATAGCTTGCAATCCTCTTATCTCAGCCTCATGACTAGTTGGGATTACAGGTGTATACCAGCATGCCGTTTGGGAGGGAGGCATGTCCCTCAATCAGTCCCTTGATCTGCCTAGAGAGGGATATGGTGAGGGATAAAGAAAGACAGAAAATACATGGTGTGGTGGTGGTAGGGCTAGGAGGTCATGGCCTCAGGATGGGCAAAGACAAAAACACTGAGCTGGCCACTCTCTATTGGGTGCCCACATCAATTGGAGGGAGTATTGGAGGGTGCAGAGGGTGGCAGTGATTTTAAACTGATGAGGGTCTTATGTTGATGAGGATCATTTTGGATGACTTGGAGGGCAGTGGTGACCTTAAGCTGGTGAGGACAGAGGGATGTGTAAAGTGTTCTTACAATAGCAGGTAGAAGGAGCTAGCAGATTAATAAGGAGTTTGTCCTTTTCCCCAGGAGAAATCTTTTTTTTTCTTTTAACTACTCAGTTCTGAAGGAACCAGGATCTGTTCAGCTGATGTAATCTTGCTCTGGTGTATCACAGCATCATGGAACCACTTAGGCCTCAAATGTGACCGGAGGCACACAGAGCTGTGTTTCCGCATACCATAGCTGACTCACATGGCAAGAAACTAGACCTCAGATTAGCCTTAACCACAACTTAATCATGAAATGATTGTTCCCAAGTAATTATATAGAATGGCTCTCAATAAGGCCAGACTCATAAGATACTTTCTTTAGAGATAATATTGTATGATTCAGTGAATACAAAATTTTAAGGACAATTTATACTTAAGGACACTTCCTATTACAGCAGTGACTTCAGCACCTCACGGTCAGGTATGGGTCCCAGAGTGCTTCCAGCATCCCCTCGATTGTCCTGTATCTCACTGTGACTCCTCTATAGTCCTGGGGCCTGTTACCAGCAGCTTGGGAGAGCTGAACCAGGATTTGAATTCAAATCTCTTTCCTTCAAAGTCCTCTTAAATTTCAGTAAATTTAAGAAAAGAGAATATTGTCACCAAATGTAAATAACCAAACATTCAACAAACATCAGCAGGGAGGGTCTGGGCTAAAGATGGAGCATGACAGATCTTTGTCAAGTAGCTGTACTTTCAGGACACTTGATATAGATCAACAAAGCATGGGGATCTGCAGGCCACCAACAGGACAATATCCCTAAAATCTGGACAATGTTACTTTATGAATGAAGCCGACTAAGTCTCCAAACCGCAGTTGTTCCAGAATACAGTATTTGTAAAAATGGTGCCGACTACAGAATGAGTTTCTCCAACCCTCACTAAGGACACTAAAACATACCCAAGATGCACTTTGGTGTGCCTGAGGGGATGCCATGCGTACAGGAATGATGGAGGGAGGGATGGGTGACAATCACTGGGAAAGCTCTTGGAAGAAAGTGATTTGGTTGAGATTTATTTCCCTAAGACCCTTTTAAGAGTAATAGGTTTTGTCACAAAGACTTTTCCCCCCGGATAAATAAGGTACTACACACACAACAACTCATCAGAGTATTTAGGTTGACCTGACAATAAGTGAAATTACACTAAAAAAACTGTATGGCAAGTTTCTCAATTAGTTTCATTGTGAATATGCTTTGACTGAATCATCCCCTAGAGGCCCAGTGGCTGTGGTAATAGGAAATAATTGGGTTTCAGAACACAAAGATCAGAGACTCTCCACCCACACCACACTCAATAGAGTAGAGATGCCCAAACTGTAGCCCATGGAATTTCCAGGAGTCCAGGGTCATCTCTGTCCTGTTCTTCAGAAGCAGCACAGCACAGGGCCCAGGAAGTAACCTGATACATAACATTGGTTTTTATAGGCATTTTAGAGAAAAACCAGGCTTCAACTCTTCATGCTCTAAACTGGACTAGAGGTGCACACCTGCAATCTCAGCATTGGGGAATGCAAGGCAGGAAGATCATGTGCACAGCTTTTGGATTACTTAGTTCAAAGTTGGCCTAGAGAACATAGTGAGATCCTGCCTCAAGAAACAAAACACAATCCCAGGAGAAACAGAAACTAAATAGCTCCAGCAAACTCCAAATCAATGCAAAACAAAACAAAAAAGCTATACTCCATCACCCAAAACTTGAGGACTGAAGTTGTTGCATTAGAAAAAAGGAAGTGAAATTATTTAATGAGAAATATAAAATGGCTAAGTGTGTACATACAGGTTAAAATGTATGCTTCAGATGGAGAATCTAAGTAGGAGAAGATGTTTTGGATCTAATCTAAACTACAAAAATAATAAAAGTTTTGCTTTTGATTTAGTTTTTGGGGAACAGAGTCTTGCTACCTCAGGTGACCCTTGAATTGGTGATCTTTTTGCCCCATCTCCCAACTACTGTGATTACAGGAGAACACTACCACAATTGCCTATAAAAACCTAATTATCTATGTGCTAATTATCTATGTTTTCTAGTATTGCACTTTTCACACACTAGGCAAGCTGGTGTCTACCACTGAGCAGCATAAACCTGTAGCCCTATTAATTATCTTAATCTAGTAGAGGAAGCTTTACTGTCAGTGCCAGGCCAAACTGGAAAAAGTAAAGCCATTTAATTGAAGCACTTTATATTTAAATTTCTCCAGACTTATCATAAATATAGCAGTTGATAGTGGTGGGATGAGATTTTTCAAAGAAATTTAATTGCTCCTGGTTGTGGTTACATATGTCTTTTGGTCTCTAGGGAGCCTGAGGTAGGAGAATGTAGTTTAAGCCTGGTCTGCATAGTGAGACCCTATTTCAAAAACAAAAGCATCCTCCCAAACACAAACCAAAATAATGAAAACTTAATTGCTTTTTCTTTACAAGCAGTAAACAGAAGTTTTATAGAGAAAAAATTTATTCCTCTAAACAGACAACAGCACAGGGCAGCAAAAATAATGTAAAAATGGAATATTTGAGAGTAAATAAATAAATACCATAAATACTTTTTTTTTTTGGGTACTGGGAATCGAACTCAGGACCTTGCACTTGCCAGGCAGGCACTCTGCTGCTGAGCTATATCCTCAGCATGAATACAGTTTTTTAAAAAATCAAATTTTCTGTTGGAAAACATAGAGAATGACTATCAGGAAGATAATTTGCAAAAAAGAAAATACAAGACGGTCAGTCAATAAATATGGTCTTCATTGATAACCCAATGTTGGAAAAATATGCTTATAATGAAATTCCATTTTAATACTAAGTTGGCAAAGACTTTTAAAAATAATCACATTAGTCTCCATTTCTTGAGACACACTAATATGGGTATTTGCACACAACAGTGTTAAGTGCCCTTAAAGTGTTCATATACTTTTCACTAGTAACTCTACATCCAAAACTTCATCCTACAAGATTGTCAGAGATACAAAGGTTTTTTCTTTATTGATTAAGTTTATTGGTACATTTTCGGTACACATACTGATCTCATTCATCATAGAGAATTTCTACCTATACATGATACATCTTGATTCTTTCTTTTTTCTTATTCCCCAACCTGCCCTTCAGCCTCCCTTCCCCTAATTTACAAAAACTTTTTTCCATTTTTTCTTTTTCATATGTAGTTATTTATGTTGTTTGTTGCAATATTATTCATAATAATGAAAAGTGCAGGATACCTTTTATATACCACTGTTACAGGACTCTGGCTGGGGTCCTGGAGTCTCAGGCTAGAGGTGTTTTCTATGTTCTTTTGGTCCTGAACAAAGAATTGGTCAAGGCCAGTATAAAAGATAGTCTGCTGTTACATTTATTAAAGGTAGCAAAAAAAATGTGCTCTGCAGAGTGAGTGTGGGCCAATTACAAGTAGGGAAAGAAGTTCACTCTGCAGGTAAGGGGGAGCGCTGTGAAAGGCAGCATAGCAGCCCACAAGTGGCCCCAAAATGCTGTCTTTTGAATACTCCACTCTGTCTGACATCAAGTCTAGGCCATCCCATCAAAAATCTGCTTGGATTCTTACAAGAAGAACTGAGATAGCATTCTCTGATTGGTTCCAGCTGCAGGGCTTGGACACTGGTTTCTTTCTTTCTTTTTCTTTCTTTCTTTCTTTCTTTCTTTCTTTCTTTCTTTCTTTCTTTCTTTCTTTCTTTCTTTCTCTCTCTCTCTCTCTCTCTCTCTCTCTTTCTTTCTTTCTTTCTTTCTTTCTTTCTTTCTTTCTTTCTCTTTCCTTCTTCTTTCTTTCTTTTGTATCAAGGATTGAACTCACAATCTCACAATTACCAGGCAAGCGCCTGAAACACTGAGCTAAATCCCAAGCCCGAGGCACTGGTTTTATGCACATTTCCTGGACCTCCTCTACTGACAGGTGCCACTCACTTGCCCAGCTGCTTTACCACACCCCAATCTCTTGCCTCATAATGAGAGGGAAACAACTAATTAAATTATGATCTATCTTTACGGTAGAATGGTTTCTATGCATTAACATGCCTTTGAAGAGTATTCAATAATATGTGAAATTGTAATATGAAAAGTTAAATAAAATATAGCATACAGAATTGTGTTTTATTATTAGCAGTAAATGTGTGCATCAGTCTGGTAAGGCTGCTATATCAAAGTACCCAAGAATGAGTGACCCAAAGAACAGAAATTTATGTTTTTATAGTTCCAGAGGCTGAAAGTCCAAGTCAAGGTGTCACCATCAAGTTTGATTTCTTCTGAGGACTCTTTCCTTTCCTTGCATCCTCTGATCTATCTTTGTATGTCCTAATCCCATTTTATGTACACACTACTCACCAGATGAGGGCCTACCCAGAAAATCTCATTTTAACTCAGTTACCTTTTCAAAGGTCCTTCCTCCAAACACCGTGGCATTCTAAGTTAATGTAGATTAGACCTTCAACACGAGGGGAGGGGGCACAATTAAGATCATGAAAGAATGAAAGTTTGATTCTGGTTTTGTTTCTTAAAATCCACAGGGGGAAAAAAAGTTTGGAAGGAAATACAGTAGACCTGTAGCTTTGTGCGGCCCCCATGGCTAGGTTTCTACTATGCAGTAATTGCTAGCTATGTTTGTGGATTACAGACCTGAGCAACCATGACCTTTGAAGATGGCCTACTGGCGGAGTTCTAATTAAGGGCTCTAGCTCACCTTCGGCATCTTCCTCTTATCAGGCTTCTTTAGGTATGTTTATCATAGTTTTGGATATAGCAATTTTAATTAGGACTCAAAAGAGGACAGGAGTTGTGGTGTACACCTGTAATTTTAACACCCTGGGAGGCTGAAACAGAGTGTAATGAGTTTGAGGCCAGCCTGGGCAACTTAGTGACTTAGGGAGACCCTAACTCAGCATAAAAAAAAAAAAAATAGCTGGGATGTAGGTCAGTGGGAAGGTCAGGAATTTAATTCTCAATATTGGGAAAAAATATCTAAAGAGTTACTTAAGCTGGGGATATAGCTCAGCAGCATAAGTGCCTGCCTGGCAAGTGCGAGGTCCTGAGTTTGATTCTCAGTACAAAAAAAAAAAGGTGCTTACATTTCTTGGTGATATTATTATACCATATTTTATTTCACATAAATACATACATACATAATAAAAATAGTAAAAGTTAAGTGAATTTATTTGAGTTGTTCTTTTTTTAAATTTTATTTAAAGAGAAAAAAAAAGCAAAACAGAAAAAGGGGTAGAAACAATACAGAATCTCAGAAAAAAAAGCAGTAAGAAATCACTAGTTGATAAATTACATACTGTCTTCTTAGACCTAGTTGTTAAAGCTACAAAATTAAAGCATACAAGGTGGACATTCAAACAGTGAGACTGCAAAGACTTCAATGATCCAGTAACAACTTAGCAACATGGTTATCAATCCTACACACTTAAACATACATGCAGCCATATCCTCTAGAGCACTTTCTTTTCTTCTTTTTTACTTTTTAAGCCCATTATCTGCTTAGTTATATCCTGTTTCAGGTTCCTCAGTACCTTACTGACTTGTTTTGTTGTTGTTACATACTTTTAATCACCTTATATAATTCTGTTGCCTTGTGTTTGAGTTTCTCCTCATCCATGCTCCATGGATCAGCTTTGGTGGAGTTGGGAGATTTTTGGAGGTATTTTGTTACTTTCTTATCTACTTTTTTTTTTTTGAAAGTAGCAAAATACAGCAGAACAAGACAGAACAAACCCATGCGACCGCACTGCAATAAAACTACCACAGAACCCCCATTTTGTTCACATTAGCTGTTCTTTCAATCAAATAGAGGAAAATGGAAGGAAATATCGAACTTTTAAAAACAGAATATTGAATAAAGCAGTACCATTAATCAAAACTGAGCAAAACAGTGATAAAAATATTTGTCTTCAAAGAGATTGTAGAAGGAAATCCCCCTTACTTGCCACGCTGTATACATTCATCCTCCAAAAAGATACTGAGACCACCAGTGCCTACTTGCTAACAGGGTGGGGAGATGGATCATTCTTAGCCCGCTACTTACAGGGCCCTAGCTGCTTACAGGCCAGCCAGCAGGCCACCTTATCTCCCAGCGCCCAAAGTTCCAACATGATGCAGAGCTTAGGATTTGCTGATAGTTCTCGCCCTGGTGTGCCAGTGGTTTGCCAGGCCACCAGCTGCTCACCAGGGCAGCGAGTAGGCCGCCTGTTCTCCAGCACCCAAAGTTCCAACATGATGCAGAGTTCAGGTATCACTGATAATTCCCTTAGTTATTATTTCTTTTTATGGCATTTGCTGTAATAAGAATGTGTTAGCCCTGGGTGGTGGTACATGCTGGTAATTCAAGCACTAAGGGAAACTGAGGCAGGAGGATTGAAAATCTGAGTCCCATCAGAGCAATTTAATGAGACTTGGTCTCAAAAAGTAAAAAGGGGTGGGGATATAGAGTGCTCCTGGGTTCAATCTGCAGTACCAAAAACAAAAACCAAAAACTACTTTTAACTACAAAATAAATACACATTGTTTTAAAATATTGAAACTATAGGATGTCCTCAATTTCATATTTTGTGGTTAATTTTATTCTTTAACCCCATTCAGTTTGGTTCAACAAATATTTGTTGTATAGCTGTACTATTCATAGTAGAGCTGTAGTTTGACCAGAGCTATCTGAATATTCCTACCCTAGTTTTTTGCTTTGTATTGTTTTGTTTTTGAGACAGGGTCTCACCATGCAGTTCAGGTTGGCGCTGAGCTCACTTTGTAGCCCAGGCCAGTCTTGAACTCATAACGATCCTCCTGCCTCAGCCTCCTGAGTGCTGGGATTACAGGTGTAAACCACCACACCCAGCTCCTACCCTAGTTTTATTTTATTTTATTTAGGTTTTTTTATTTAAAGAAAAAAATTTGAAACAGAAAGAGGGTAGAAATAATACAAAATCTCAAAAACAAAACAAAACAAAAAAACAAAACAAAACAAAAATAGTAACCAGTAAGAAATCACTAGTTGACAATTACATATTTTCCTCCCAGAAGTAGTTGTTCAAGTTACAGAAGTAAAACCTACAAAGTGGACATCCAAACAGTGAAACTGCAACCAATTTTGTTCATCTATCCAACAAAAAGTTAGCAATATGGTTATCAATTCCACACACTCAAACATACATGCAGTTATATCCTTTAAAATACTTTCTTTTCCTCTCTTTTTTTTCTTTACATTAAGTATAATCCATTCTTGTAAGCTACTTAGAAGTTCTACACATGTATAAGTCTCTACACATATACCTAGCCTTTCTGTATTAGAGGGAGAAACAAATCAAAACAAGTCAACAATACAAATTCCTAGAGAAACACAAAATGAAAAGGGCATATAAAACCACAATACTAGGTGATCTACGGTAGTTACTATGATGTCTCTTGTTGTTTTCAATAAAATTGTCTATATTGTCAAACAGTATAATTAAACTTAGCATTGCATTACACTATTAATAAAATCCAAACATTGGAGACATTATAGGACTTCAAAGGCAGTTAATAATCAAATCAGAATGGGTATCCTATTGAATCTTGTCATCTTCAGAGTAGTTGCCTCTACTCTCAGACTTGATACTTTCAAGCATACCAGATTCAAATAAAATCAGTCAAGATAAAACAGTGATATAACCAATCTTCTCTGTCTTATCTCTGCTATGCCATTTTTCTGTCATTGTTGTTTGTTAGAATTTTTTTTTTTTTTTTTTTGTACTTGGGATCAAACTCACGACTGCACACTTGCAAGGCAGGTGCTTATGCCATTGAGCTAAATCCCCGGCCTGTTGTTTGTTTACTTTTCTTCTTCATTCCACTGTCTGCCCCCTTTTTTGAGGACTTTTGGCCATTGTTCCTGGAACCCTGGTGTTTTCTTCTCTCTCTCTCTCTCTCTCTCTCTCTCTCTCTCTCTCTCTCATGTCCTTCAGTATTCTTTGAAGGGTTGGATTGGCAGTCACAAACTCCCCCAGATCCTCTTTGTCATGGAAATATCTTGTCTCTCCATTAATTTTGAGAGACGGTTTTGTAGGGTACATCATTCTGGGTTGGAGTTATTTTCTTTCAGGGCTTGGAATATTTCGCTCCAAGCTCTTCTTGATTTGATGGTTTGCATAAAGAAGTCCGCTGTGATTTTGATGAGTTTTCCTTTATAGGTAATCTGTTTCTTTTCTCTGACCGCTTTTAATATTTTGTTCTTGTGATGGATTTCTGGGATCCTGATTATTATATGTCTGGGTGTAGATCTGTTTTGGTTGTAGCTGGCTGGAGTTCTGTATGCCTCATATATCTGAACTTCACTTCCATTACCTATGTTTGGGAAGTTCTCCTTAATTATTTCTGTGAATAGACTTTTTATTTCATTTGTATTTGTCGCTGCATCTTCATTCACATATTTTATTCTTTGGTTATAAATCCTCTTGTCGTCTTCTAGTCTTTGTATCGTTGCTTCCTAGTTCCTTGTTATTTTTAAGAGATCTTTCCTTTCATGACCATATGTTGCAAATCTATCTTCAAGTTTTGAAAGTTTGTCTTTAGTTTCTGTTAAGAGGTTTTGCCAGCTTTCAATGGAGTTTTTAATTTCCTGATATTCTCTTTGGCTCTGTTTCATATATTCTAGGTTTTGTTTATATTCTTCATCAAAGACTTCTCTCCTTTCTCTGGGTTCCTCTATTGTTTCTTTTGTGTCTACTTGAGGATTACCCAGGACTTCTTTTATTAATCTACTTATATCTTGCTTCACCTAAGTTAGAATTTCAGATTTAAATTTGTTGATGAGGTCACGGAAGTATTTCTTTATTTCCAATGAGGCTGTCTCTGACATTACAGGTTTGCTGCCCTCAACCTCCTCTGAATTTACCTTTGTTGAACTCACTTTCCCTGGTTCTGTGATTGGAGGCCTTTTGCTGTTTCTCTGTCTTGTCATGTTTCCGGCCCCCTTCAGACAGGTGGATGGTGGAGGTCTCTGGGCCTTTTTTATTGCTTATAGTTTTTTCTGCAGCGCACTTGCTAGGGAAGTGCCGCCCCCCAGTCTGCTGTGGATCTGCCTCCTACCCTAGTTTTAAGGAGACTTAAAACTACTCTTTGGACTGTGAAAATTGCTATAAATAAAATACAGAAGTCTACAATGGGTATGACCAAGCAGCCTTACCATCTCAGCTGTCTGGAAGGCTAAAGTATAAGGATACAGGTTCCAGCCTAACCTGGGCAATATAGTGACTTGGCAAGACCCTGTCTAAAAAACAAACAAACAAACAAAAAAAAAACTTTTTTCTTTTAGTTCTGGGGATCAATCTCATGACGTTGTGCTTGCCAGGCAGGCATTTATGCTGCTGAGCTGAATACTCAGCCCTTAAAATAAAAAAACTTTAAAAAGGGCTGGGGATGTTTCTTTGTGTGAAAATCCTGGGCTCAATCCTCAGTGCCAAAAGACCAAAAATAAAATAAAATAAAAAACGAAGCCTTTATACTGGTAAATTCCATTTTAGAATAGAGCCTTGAAGATTACTATTTCATCCTTTAGGAAAAGGGAAAGGTGATGTTTTAGTCCATTTCATGTTGCTCTAACAGAACATCTGAAACTAGGTAAAGAGATTTACCTGGTTTCAGTTCTTACAGTTTGAGAGGCTGGAAAGTATCTGAGGGTTAAACATCTAGTGACAGCTGTTTTGCTGAGTCATCCCATGGAAGAAGACAGAAGAGCAAGAGAGCATATGTACTACACATATATGTGTAGCACAAGGGATGCAGACGTAGCACAACACATCGTTTTATTTGGAGCTCATTCCCATAATTGGCATGAAGTCATTGATGAAGGCCAGAGTCCTCATGACCTTGGGAGGTCCCACCTCTCAGCACTGTTGTGCTGGGGATTAAGTTTCCAATATATGGGGACACACTGAAACCATAGCAGGAGGTTATTTTTGAAACAGGCTCTTCAAGGAGGCTTGGCTGTGTGTAAACCTGTTCCAGAAATGAGAAACAGGCCTTAAGGCTAGAAAATAGGGTTTGAGCTATTACAGGGTAGAGGATGAATTAGCGGACGCAGAATTTATTGGCAGAAAGACTGGTTAGGAGGTTATTCTGGCAGTACCCAAGAAATGATAATCATCAAGAAAGCAGCAGCTAGAAGGGCTGCTCACAAAACTTTCGCGAGGCTGGAGTTGGAGAGCTCAGCGGTAGAGGACTCGTGCACAAGACCCTAGGTTTGATCCCCAGAGTCAAAAAAAATAAGTTCTATTACTCTAATTAGCCAGGTGTGGTTGTAAACACTCGTAACGAGTCAGGAAGAAAACAAGTTCAAACCTAGTCTAGCCAAGTTAGCAATTTAGCAAGACTTGGTCTCAAACTAAAATAATAAAAGGGTTAGGAATATAATACAGTGCAAAGGTCCTGAGTTCAAGTTTTAGTACCCACAAAAAAAAACAAAACAAAATATAACAAAACAAAAAAGTAACAAGCCTCCAATGATGTCATATATAGTAATTATAATTGTAGTAAGTGCTAGCATTTCCCAGTTGTGCCAGACATTGTACCTCCACTTTGGAGGCATTAACTTTTTAATTTTCTTTGTTTTAATTGCTGCTCCTAAATCAGTCCCCATGTTGAACGTTATTCTGAAAATATGGTATTCTGCATAATTCTCAAAAATAATGTTGACACATAAATAGAAACAAATTTTGAGAATGAACTGTGTATTAAAAATATCTCATAAGCTCTGTGTATAAGTACTATATGTAATAATTATATATAAAGCAAAACTTTAAAATTCATTGGCATAGTGCCTGCCTGGCAAGCACAAGGTTGTGAGTTTGATCCCCAGTACAAAAAAAAAAAAAAACAAACCAAACCAAAACCTTCATCATGTTTCATACATGGTTATATACACATACCTATGCATTTTTACAGAAATGGAATAATGATATACACAATAAACTCTATTTTTATGACAGTTTTATATTTACAGAAACATTGCAAAGATAATACAGAGAGTGCCCATATTTTTTTCATTAAGCTTTAAAACATTATTTTATTTTTAGAATTATTTTTATTTTTCAGTGTGGGAGACTGAATCTAAAGCCTTGTACATGACAGGTTAGCATTCTACTGCTGTCCCACATCCCCAACCCATTATTTTATTTTATTTTTTGAGATAGGATCTTGCTATATGGCTTATATTGGCCTCAAATTTATGATTTTTCTACCTCAGCCGCATGAGTAGCTAGGATTACAGGCACATACCACCCCATCTAGTTCCCTCATATTATTAGCTTATGTTAGAATGCCACATTTTTTTACAATTAACAAACCAATTCTAACACATTATAGTCCACTGAAGTCCATAGTTTTTCCAGATTTCCTTAGATTTTACCTAGCATTCCTTTTATGTTCCAGGATTCCATCCAGGATATGTCATGTCTCCTTAGGCTCCTCTTGACAGTTTCTCAGACTTGTTTTTGATGACTTTGACACTCTCAAGGAATACTTGTGAAATATGTTGTAGAATGTCTCTCCATTGGGATTTGTCTAATGCCCCCCTCCTTTTTCTATACTGCTGGGATAGGCAAACACTCTGTCACTGAGTTACACCCTCATTCCTCTTTGCTGATGTTCTTTTTTGCCCAATAATATTTTGTGAACAACTTTCAACATCACTAAATAGAGGTGAACATCATAATTTTTAGAGGTTATGTAGTTTATGTCTAATCAGTCCTCTACTGATGTATACTTTGCTTATACTTTTTCCTTATTTCCTACAATACTGGGATAATGTCCTTTCACATCCGTTTAGTGCTCATATATGATTATTCCTAGGTTTACTGTGGGGGACCAGATGAGAATTGAGACCTTACTAACCACCTTTGTGAGCATCAAGGAAAAGTTAGTACAGCTGAGATCAGATTGTTTACCTGGACATGTACTAATGAATAATGGAAGGTAGATGATTACTGTGTTACTTTAATTGTTTATACCATGTTTGAGTGAACATAAGCACGATGAGTCAGATGCTTGGGACTCCTCTGCTCACTAGAGTAGAGAGCCTCTGGCTGAGACTGTTTGACTTTTACCCTTATTCACCCTTGGGTCAGGGGAACAAACTTGGAGGGCTGGGTTCCCTACAACTGGCACCCAAATGGGAACCCTGGGATCAGAGAAAGTCCATACTGGGGAAAGGACCCAGAACTAGACTAGGGAAGTTCTGCCCTCAATCACAAATTGTAGGGACTAAGTGATGGGAAACTCCAAGACAAAAGAAAGGAAAAGAAAAGAAAAGGAAAGGTGAGGAACAAGGGTCCAGGTTAAAAAAGCCACTGAAGGTCAATTGGCACAAGATTTGGATGGACCTGCTGGTTTCTGACTTAGCCACAGATAAGTAAAAGTAAAAGATCAGCCTCAAAAATGGACATGCACATAGGGTGGCACTGGGTGTAGGTGGCTGGCAGCTGGCACTGGGAGCCTGTGCACTACCTGAGGATGCAAGCTTCAGCCTGGAGGTAGCTGCAAGGCCCTGGTGCTCAGGCTGCATGCCACTGTGGTGGATTGAAGATGACCTTCAGTGACACTGAATGAGCCACAGAAAGGCCTGCTGGTGACAGGAAAACCAGGAGAGCTGACATTACTATCGGTGTTGCCAGAGCTGGGCCAGTCCCTGGGGCTCAGGCAGCAGGAGCTCCAGATTGTCCAAGTGCCTAGGAAGGAGACATCTGGACTTGTGCTCCTCTCCAGTTGTCCCCAGACAGCAAGCCACCTCCAGAAGTTCTTCATCCACTCAAGAGCCTAGGTGACACTGGGTTTTGGGTGCTTGGCTCTGTGCCCTGCTGATGTTGGTGTTTCCTTGGTTGCTGAGTATGTTCTGGGGTTGACATACTGACTGGGATTTGACTTGATAACATGCAGAGGGAATTTTGCTTGTGAATTCACATGGTAAAAACCATAGGCTGAGTATATCCACACCATGTACCACAGGTTATATGAGTTGCATGCATGAAATGATATTGACTTCCTGGAGGTTATGAGGGAATAGGATAAACCATCTTAAAACTGGAAGAGATTCAATGGATAGTCTCCATCACTGCCTCACCAGACAGTCAAAGCCAATTTGCCTTCACCTGGGAGGACAGGCAATAGATTTTTCAGCTGTTGCTGAAAGGCTATTTGCATAGCCTGACTCTATGTCATGGCCTGGTAGCCCAAGATTTTGTCACCTGGACCAAGCCACCCTCTGTGCCACTGTTCCATTATATTGATGATATTATGTTAGTGTCTCATTGTCTTGGAGATTTGGAAGACACCACACACAGTCTGAAGGAATCTTTGCTGGTCTGGGGGTGGGCGTCAACAAAAACAAGATCCAGGGACCTGGCCTGTCTGTCAAATTCTTGGGTATTATCTAGTCAGGTAAGACAAAAGCAGTTCCCAAGGCCATTATTGATCAGATACCCAGAAAAGAATGCCGTAGGACTGGGCAGATACAGTGGAAGCTGCTCTTCAGGACTCGAAGAGGGCAGTAGGACAGGTACAAACCCTTGGAGTCATTGACCCTACTCCGCTTTTTTTACCATGACAGTCAGTGTTGATGATGTTGGGTTTGGCTGGGGCTCATGGCAAAAGCAAGGGAAGCAGAAGTGCATCCTATTGGATTTTGGTCACCGTTGTGGAAAGGAGCCAATAACCAGTATTTTCTGATCAAGAAACAGCAGCAGTACAAGCTACTTTGCATGCCTGTGAAAATATGGCAGGACAGTAGACATGGAAGTACACACCAAATACCCAGTTGAGGGTTGGGTCTGCACATGGATGTCCAATTCCAACAGTTGAATGGCCCAGGCCCCCATCCTCATGTAATGGGGGACATACTTATAGCATCAGGCATCATTTTCATCCAGCCTGTTGCCAGCTGAACTACAATGGTATTGGGAGCAGTGACATATATGACACAAGAAACTGAACAGGATAATTGGATTACAGGTTACAACACCTAGCCCTTAAGTAAAAGGGAAAGAGGGACCTCTGGCTGGTGCCTGGTAAACTGATGGGTCCAGCCATGGCACAAGCCCACAATTGTTGGCAGTCACTGTCCAGACCAATACAGAAACCCTCTGGGTTGAAACCAAAACAAACAGGTTGAGCCAATGGGCAAAGTTGTGGGCAATGTGGTTAACTTGAGATGCATGAAGAAGGTCCCCTACATGTTTGCACAGACAGTTGGGCCATATTTAGAGGGCTGACACTCTGGTTACTGATTTGGGTAGCTCAGGAATGACAGATAGAACAGCAACCCTTATAGAGTGCTGACTTATGGCAAGATTTATGGGACAGTGGCCAAGACACTAACCATGATAATGTATCATTTTAGGACATAAGCCCCACGTCTCACTGAGGAATGACTCAGCAGCTGCCTTGCCAAGGCATTCAGTAGTTGACTGCTGCATATAGGATGCTGCTGGGAATAGTGTTTGACCAGAAAACTCATTTCACAGGGACCCAGGTACAGCAATGGGCCACTCACTCACAAGAAGCGACATTCCCCTGACCTTTGAGGGCGTGCGATGTGGGTAGCCACAACAGACTGTGTCAAAGGTCAGGGTGTCAGAGGACATATAAGGACGTGACCCTGCTGTTTAGTGCAGGCACACAGCGGCTTACACTTATATAAGCATGACTTAGCATGGACATCTGTGGATGTGCTAGATAGTGATGACAGTACCCGAGAATGGAAACTCCATGATGGCTAATATATACAAGCAGGACATAAAAACGCTACTGCTTGCTGCTGTTGTTAATGTCCGCTCCATGTGCTTTCTCTGGGGACCTCACCTACATAAATACCACTTCAGCACCCTTGCTCCCAGGCTGCTTCAAAAGTGCAGTGTTTGGGTTGTGATAAAATGGGGCATATTCATAAACAATGTACCCAACCCCAGAAGAAGAAAAAAGGAAATGTGGCTATCCCTCCCTTGGAGGAGAGGGTATTGGTCCTCTGCCCTAGGTGTCCAAAAGGAAATTGTCAGTCTAATCAAAGTTGTTCTAAATGTCACAAAGATGACGCCCAAGGATGGGAAACAGGAGGTGGATTGAGCCTCAGGTCCAACAAATAGTGAAGACATATCCTAGGACAGGCCCAGGCCTCAGTGGTTCTCCCGAGGATGCAAAGTCCCTTATCACCAAAGCCTCAGGAAGTGCAAGATTATATCTTCCCACTTAAGAATCAGTGACCTTGATTGGCTGAGCTAAACCTGTTGCAATCTCCATGGGAATCTGAGGACCTCTTCCCTTAGGAATTATGGGCTTTGTTTTAGGAAAAACCAAAGTGACCCTGCAAGGTGATGAAGTACTCCCTGGGATTATTGATTCATATTATTTGGGGGAAATTCAGCTGCGTGATGTCTGGGTTTTTAAGAAGGAGATTGTGGGGCTGGGGATTTAGCTCAGCGGCATAAGCGCCTGCCTTGCAAACACGGGGTCATGAGTTTGATCCCTGGTACCGATGAAAAAAAAAAAAAAAAGGAGATTGTATCACCTGGTTGATTCTTGTACCTGTTGTCAAGGTTGCAGCTGCTGGTCAAGAATAGATTTGTGGGAATGAGTAATCTGGTGGTCCCTCCCATGAGGAAGTGTTTGCTATTTAGGATGTCATAGAGCAGCAACCTGTGTCAGTATTGTTGAGATTAAGGAAAAATATTTTTAGGGAATTATTGTGTGAATTAAAGGAATCTGAGTGTGTCAGAACTGTTGAAATCAAGGGAAAATAATGTGAGCATGTCTGTATTGTTGAAATTGAAAGGAAGTATTTTCAGGGATCACTGGAAACCGGTATAGATTATCACAAGGGATAAGGGACTTTCCCAAGAGGAATGACGGGTGTCCCCAACCTGTGTCAGTGTTGTTAAAATTAAGGGAAAACCTTTGGAAGGATAGAACATATTTTGTTGGAGGAAATTCTCTCAATCCTACATGATGTGTCCTGTGGATGACATACTGTTTGCCACTGATTCTTGCAGCAGTTTTCTTTTTGTAGAAACTGAACGAGCTTTGATATGTCATGAATTATGCATAGACCCAGAGAAAATTTAAACTAGTTCATGTGATTGTTTGGGAATCCTACTGGTGTGGGGGCAGATTTTGTGCGTGTCACTGTAGAATGGATGGTATGGATACCCTTGGAGGAGTGTGACTCTGGTTTCCTCACCAGTGAGAACCTTCCCCCAGAGGACAATTGAAGACAACTATCTAGGAGGCAGAAAAACTTGTCCAACTTTGAGAGCTGCCTGGCAAGGGGCTTTGGATGGGCCCTCTGAGGATGACTCTGCTCCTTAACAACTACGACGCTTCACCTCATGGCTGTTAGGGGTACTTTCTTAGAGGAGGACTGTTGGGTAGGTATGGAGAGTTAGACAAGACTGTGCTGGGGTGGGCAGTACAGATACTTTTCAGGTGTGGGTGGAGATATAGTCCTTAGAGGCAAGACCTCAAGACAAAGGATAGAATGGCTGCGCCTCTATTACTTCCTCTAGTGACGACCAGCAGTGGTTGACATCTGAATGTTATTATTGTAAAAACAGAAACGGGGAGATGTGGGAGACCACATGAGAAATGGTCTTCTCCATGAGCACAAGGGAAGAAGTTAATACAGCTGAGGTCAGGTTGTTTACCTGGACATGTACTAATGGATAATGTGTGCAGATGTGTTACTTTAATTGCTTGTACCCATGTTTGAGTGACTATAAGCAGGATGAGCCAGTGCTCAGGCTCCTCTGCTAGCGAGGTAAGAGCCTCCCGGCTGCCTTGCATGTTAACCTGACTCTGTAGCAGTGTGTCTCTCATCTTCATTCACTCCCAGGTCAGGGGAATACATTTGTAGGACTGGATTCTGTACAGTTTACTATTTACCTTGGTTAGCTTTCCATTACTATAACAAATATCTGAGATAAAAAGCTGAAAATGCGGAAAAGCTTACTTTGGCTCATGAGATTTCAGTTCGTGGTTGGTTGACCACACTGTTCTTGGGTCTGTAGCAAGGCAGTACATCAAAGTGACTGTATATGGTAGAGGAAGCCAGTTCACTTTATGACCAGAAATGAAAGAGATAAAGGAAGAGGTCAAGGTTTCTCAGTTTCTGTCAAGGCGTGTTTCTAGTAACCCAAGAAGGTTCCACCACATCTCCAAGAATGCCCTTTGGGCTGGCTACAAAGCTTTTAATAAATAGCCTTCAGGACACATTCCCGAGACTAACTATAGTACTAATTTTGTTTCCAAAAGCATTTTGCATTTGGCTGTTTCTCCTTCTGCAGACACACCTTCTTTCCCTTAGTTTATGCAATTTTTTCTAGCTGAACTGGTTTTGCTTATCTTTGCCCATGAAATCCTATGCATGATTCAAGGCTCAGCTTCAGGGGTATTTGTTGTAGAAGCTCTTTTTTTGGTGTTTTGGAGAAATTTTAATGGCTTTAGCCCACCTTTCGCGTTGGGCATGTTTGAGCCTGCTAATCTATCCAGAGCTATTTCTTTCACTAGTTTTAAACCCATCAGAGTAGTCTGTGTCCTCCACTTACAATAGGGAGCACAAAAGTAAACTGCTTTATTTTGAAGAACCTCAATAACTGAGAAATTAAGGTGTCCGCGTCTACCTACATTGGCATTCCATGCTTTAGAGAGACAGAAGATAGGTTTTAGCTCGTTTAAAGTTAGCATAATTCTGCACAGTTGAAAAGTAACTTTTCTAGACGTGTGTCAAAAATGTTTGTTGAAGACCTTAGCGTTGCAGTCTGGCTTTCAAACCGTTCATCTGCAGTGTGCCAGATACCCAGATCGTATAGGAACGCAGGAACTGAAGGCCTCTAAGTAAGGTCTCTAATCCTTTGGATTTTCTTTTTAAGTAGGTAGGTGGCATAAAGTATCTTGTAATTAGCGCCAAGAGGCAAACGCCAAAAACCTAACACAACTCAAGAGACAATGTTAACTTTGGTCGTGAGGCTGTTGGCAGGTGAGGATAAAGACCCACTGCGGCTGATCCACCCAGCGCACTCCCCGGAGGCGACGCCCCCTTCTGTTCACACTCTGCTGCTGGCGCGCACCTAGGTGGGCCGGGTGGGGTGAGGCGGAGGCGGGTGCGGTGGGAGGCACAGCTGGTGCAGACCCCGCCTCCCGCTGGTTCTAGAGGCTCCGAGCCGCCCCGCCTCCGCCCTCCGGCGTCCAATCACCTGCAGCCTCTGGGGACACGTCCCGTCGGCTGCCACGCCCCCGGCCGGCCCGGCGTGGGGCGCCTTTAAGAAGCCACAAGGGCCACGGGCTCCGGCTAGGGCGCACGACCGCGGACGGCCGGCCTGCGTGCGCCGCCCCTCGGCTCTCCTGTCAGGGCTCCGCCGCCCTCGCCTGCGCTTCCCCGGGCCCCGCGCGCTCTCGCCTCTCCTCAGCCCGCCGGCCGGGTACTCGCGCGCTCGGCTCCGAGGGGCTGGGCCATGGGGCCCTCCCGGGAGCAGCCCGGCGCCGCGCGGGGGACTGGCGAGGCGCCGCCGCCCGGCCCCGCGCCCGCAGGGGACGCCGCGCTGCCCGGCCCGGGACCCTCGGACGACTCCGAGGCGGCTGCCGAGAAGGTGGAGGTGGAGCTGGCGGGGCCGGAAGCGCGGGAGCCCCCCGAGGGCGGCTGGGGCTGGCTAGTGATGTTGGCGGCGATGTGGTGCAACGGGTCGGTGTTCGGCATCCAGAACGCCTGCGGGTTGCTCTTCGTGTCCATGCTCGAGACCTTCGGGTCCGAGGACGATGACAAGATGATCTTCAAGACAGGTGAGACCCCGAGCGCATCCCGCGTCCCAGGCGCGAGCCGTGCGTCTGCCGCGCGTGCCAGCCTGCCGCCGCGGGGCCCGCGTGCGCGGGGCTTGGCGTGGGACCCAGACGCAGGCGCGGCGCGCGTGGAGATGAGTAGCAGAATGTGCTGCCTAGGGCTTCCTTCTTTGCTCAGCAGAATGGGCGCCAAGGTGCACAGGACTTTCCGCGGAGGCTGGACAACAGCCTTCCCACACCATTGTGTGGATAGTCTCTCTCCTGACCACGGGGGTTGGACGGTCCACCTGTCTCTGGGCTGCAGAAGGGTGTCGTGTATGTTGGGGGACCACGCGGGAGTTTGGCGAGATGAGAAACGTATCCCAAGGTCCCAGGGAGTGACTAGGGGAGCCGTTGGAGAGCCACCCCCACCCCGTGCTAAATATAGAAGCCTAGGAGGTAGCAGACTCGGAGCTGGGGGACTGGGAGGAGGAAGGTTAGGGTTGCCCCTGCCGGTTGTGGTCGTTGACATTTTCTACCATGCGGTAAAGTACACGCCAAAGGCGCGGACTCAGCATTTTCCCCTGTAGAATGCCGTTACCTCCCCTTGACTGAGTAGGAGGAAAAAAGGTCTTAGGACCTGTGTATAACACTTTTACTTGAATCGTTTCACCTCATCCTGCAAAGCAGGTGTTGCGAGCACCATTTGGGAGAGAAAACTGAAGCTTAGTGAAATAGAGTGGCTTAGTGTGAGTAGCACAATGGAGATAGAACACACACACATCACCTGACTTCAGGGGCTATGTGATTTCCATTACTAAGTCAGTCTTCTTCGCTGCTGTTCAGAGAACTTTATAGGATTAATAATCTAAGTAAGGTTTTAAAATAAAGTTTTAAACTTTAATTTTCTATTTTTTAGAGCGAATAGTTTTTTAAGTTTTAGTGTGCATACAAGGGATAAGCAAGACTAAAAAAATTCTAAGACAAAGGTAATGCTGAAGATTTCACAACCTTATATAAATACTATCTGTATCATTCTGCACACTGCTTCTGTTCTGCATCATATTTAGGATTTGTCCACATAATACTTCAAATTATTTTCATTTTAACTTAATTTGATTTTCCTTATATGAATATATTGTACCATTCCTTTAATAGACACTTAGATTGCCCCCAAACTTATTATAAGTAATGCTGCAATGAATATTCTTGTACACTGTCTCCTTGTGAATCAGGTACCATGTTTAACCCGAATTTCTATTCCTTGAATAAATACTGTTGAAGCTGTTATATTGTGTACGTCAGAATTAGGTACAGAAGTGTTAAAAAATGTAGTTATATGTCCTTTTAAGGATAGTAATCCCTGTAAATTTCAGTAGGCTGTTACATATGTATATACAGTAGTACAAAAATTTTTGTAACTTTTCTATATAAATATTGAGTATCTGAAAGGAAAAGCTCAAGTAGGCAAAATTGATGGTTAATATTTTTTTTCTTGCTGATTCCCAGGACTGACATTCCCCAACCTAGACTTAACCCTTTAAGACTAGTTTCTGTATCTTTTAACCTATTTTATCTGGGGTCACAGTTTTTTTTAACATACTCATAGTTTATGTATTTATTTTTTTTATCAGTACCAGGGATCGAACTCACGACCGTGTGCTTGCAAAGCAGGCACTTATGCCGCTGAGCTAAATGCCCAGCCTTGTTTGTTGTTTTTTTGAGACAGTCTCACTACATGGTTCGGACTAGCCTTAAACTCACTGTGTAGTGTAGATGGACCTTGCACTCACAGTGATCCTCCTGCCTCAGCCTCCCCAGGGTTCTAGGATTACATAGAATTACAGGCATGTGCCACCTAACCGGGTTAGGGTCATAGATTTTTAATGTGATGAAAACAGCTACTATCTTATTTACCATTGCTTTTACAAACTTAGGTAAATAGATTCCATTGGTTTGAGAGTTTTTTTTCCTTTTTTTTTTAAATTAAAAATCAGAGCTACATCCCCAGACCTTTTCATTTTGAGATAGGATCTTGCTAAGTTGCCCAAGATGAATTTGAATTTATAATCTTCCTGCCTCAGCCTCCTCAGTAGGTAGGATGACAGGCATGTACTCATCCTTGAGCGGGAGAGAGGCAGAAACAAAGGGAAACCGAAACAGAAATACAGGCTAACACATGCACAGAGACGCCACAGCTTTGGCAGTGATCAGAACGTTGGAGTATGGAAGTCTACACGTTTCCATAGCTCCAGTTGGCTATGTTGGTGATTCTCCTGCCTTACCCTCCTATATAGGTGTGTGCCACCATGCCTGGAAGTCAGCTGCATTCTGTAAATGTGACAAATACCTGAGATCATTAGTGTGTAAAGACTAAAAGTTTATTGTGTCTCATGGTTTTGGAGGCTCCTGTCCATGGCAGGTGGACCCTGTTGCTTTTGGGCCTGTGGTGAGGCTGCACATTATGGCAGTGGTGTGAGCACGGCAGAGCCATTTACCTCGTGGTCCACTGAAGAGATGCCATGTTCCCTTTCGAGGGCATATCAGTAACCTAGCACTTCCCACTAGAGCTGTCTCTTAAAGGTTCCACTAACTCCCACTAGCTCCAAGCTGAGAGCCACACTTTTAACACGTGGGCCTTTGGCAGATGTTTGAGATCCTAACTACAGCAGTGAGGAGAAGGAGTGGAACTCTTGAACTTTGTTTTCAGTTTTAATGAATGTTTCTCTCTCTTTACGCAGTTTATTCCTTGACAAGTCTTTTAGTTACATTCGTGATGCTATCATAGAGACAGTTGTAGAAGTGTGCCAGTTAAATGTATGAAGATCTCTGTGACTACCGTGTAGGATTTTTGCCCCAACTAGCTTGTGTTCTGCGTATCCTTTATCTGTTACCTACAAAGGGGTCCTATGTGCTTGTAATGGCTTCATATAACTGCAGCTGGGCTGAACAATAGTTTTTACTCAGGTGCTGGGTAATGCATATGTAAGCCATACATTTTTAGGGCTGAAAAATAACCAATCTCAGTTGTGAAGAAATGGTTATAATACAGTCTTTGAAGAAATTGTCATTGAGATCTCTCTTTCGCTCTCTGCATGCAGATTCTCACCTGCCTCACATTACACAGGTTTCATCAAGTCCTTTACCTACAGGAGGCACTAAAGTATTTGAGAATACCTGCTTTGCTTTTTTTCCCCAGTGAACCAGGGCCTTAAACATGCTAGGCAAATGTTCTACCTTTAAGCTACGCCTATATCCCCTAACTGCTTTGAAATTTGTGTTTTTTTAAACTTGATCTTCTAATGCAGAGTCATCTGTGATCAAATATATGCAAACTTCACGTACAACACAGATTGTCTTGAATTTGTTTAAGGCTTTTATTTTTCAAAGTTTTGGTGTATTTTCCATTATTCACGACCTGGTTCTGAAAGGCAGTTAGTTCTGTCTCTTCGTTTTCAGCAGCTTGTTTATGGTAATTGATTGGCCCGGCAACACACAGAGAGATGGAGGTGGAATGGGAATGTGGGTCTCCCTTCACATGACTGTGCACATTTCTTGAGTACTTCCTGTGGCTAAGCACTTTTCATGCATTTCTATTTAAGCCTTACTGCAACCTCACAAGGTAAACTATAGTAGTGTCTTTCTTTTCAAATGTACAAAACTCAGGCTCACAGAGATGAAGTAAGCAAAGGAACCAGATTTCAATCCAGATTTATTTGACTCCAGAGGCAGGGTTTTGAATCACTGATCATATTGTACTGGTTAAACAACACTCTAAAAATCTGTTACTTTTTGCGATTGTTTGTGTATTAATTCTGGGATTAGAAAGAAGCCTGAAATATTCTTTACTTTGCGGGCAAGAAATAATTTCCAATTATTAATGTTTCACTGAACTAGAGTTTTGAAATCTAAAGAGACGAAACATGATACTTGAAGCAAATATAGTATTTAAGCAAAGATCTAGGGCTTCCTTTGAAGAACCGTGTGTCTTGGGTTGGATCCATAGCTGGACGGCACTTCCCTGCAGGAGCTTCCCCCAGAGGAGCTTTTTGGTGTCTCTCTATGTAGTTGAGGCTGGCCTCTATCTCAGCATGTGACCCAGACTGGCCTCAGACTCGTAGTAATCTTTCTGCCTCAGTAGTGCTGGGATTCCAGGTGTGCACCACCATGCCTGACTTTATCTTCTTGACACAGTGCCATGGCACAGTGAGGTTCTGCTAGGGCATTAAGCTCTTTGTACTCATGTACCTTATTCCTGGAGAGACAGTTTTTAAACTGGTTGTACAGAGGATTTGGTTTCGGTTTGGCAGATTTGTACATGCACGTACATACTTGTTCATTTTAACCCCCGTGACCCCTGGGTTGGCTTTCAATTGCATGTATTTTGATCATGTCCATCACACTGTTCCCTGCCCTTACTTTTCCCTCTCTTTCCCCTTATTCTTTTTCTCTTGTCGAACTATAGTCTCCCTTCTACTTCCTTGTCATCTTTTATGGATTCCACATATTAGGGTGAATGTGCAGTATTTATCAAGAGAGACATATTTTAGTGGTACATTTGACTTCTAAAAAATATCAATTTTAAACAAGTCTGTTGTTAGAATCAGTGCTTAGGACAATTAATGATGTCCTTTTGAAGAAATTACCATGCCTTCATGGTTAAAAGATTTGGTTAAGAAGATCTTTATTTCTCTTAGTAATTCCAAAAATGTGTTCTGAAATTACCTTTGAAAGTGGAGGTCTGTGGTTAAATATGGGAAACAGTGCACACTACAATCCTCCCTCCCATATTTAAAGTAAAAATCAAGATATTAAAATTAAATTTAAAAGAAAAGTAGACCACCAAAAAGGTCCTGAAAGAGAGGCTGTGTGGCTACAGTCTTCCCTTTATGGTGACAGATTACAGTGAGGGACATGAATTAGGTCTCTGTCTCTGTCTCTCTGTCTCCCTGTCTCTTCTTCCCTCCCTCTTCCCTCTCTTACTGGCAGTCCTGGGGACTTGAACCAGGGCCTTTGCACAGAGCTACGTACATCTCAAGGCCTTTATTCTTTGAGACAAGGTTTTGCTAAGTTGTTAAATTCTCAGACTGGACTTGAATTTGGATCCTTCCTGCCTCAGCCTCCCAGAGTACTGGGATTACAGGTGTTCACCACCACACCCAACTGTGAAGGATTTTTGGTAGCATTTAGGGATGAATAACAATCTTGCAACGCTTCTCATTATATCTTATCAGCCTGTCTGAAACTTCAGGTCAGTTAGTGCCTCTCAAGAGTTTGCTTTCCTTCCACATTTTTACATTTATGATTATATTGCTACCTCCTACACTCTTTTCCTGAGAAGGCTTAGGTCTTTTAAACACTGCTGAAATCAACTGGCAGTGGAGTAACTGGAGAAAAGCCATAACAAAGTTATTTGATTATAGTTTTATGTCACATAGGAATTTGCAGATTTGACAAAGAGAGTCCCATCTTGTAGTAATAAACTGAGGAGGGGACAGAACCTAGCCAGGCCTGTTTGTATTCTTCTTGACCGGTCAGTTGTAGTCATTTTTTCTCCTGAGTGTGGGGCAGGACACTTTTTGAAATGGGTCAAACAAGTTAGGTCAGAGAATTTCTTTGTCGTTAGCTCTTACATAGTGTGTATATGGCGGGGGGCGGGGGGGGAGGTAGAGTAATATTTTTAGATTTTATGACTGACTTTGGGGGAAGAGGCTCTGGTTTCTGTACCCAGAAGGATTCTCGTCATAGTTTGCCTTGAGGGAAAGTGAAGGCTAGAGACAAGAGGGCAGGAGATCTAAGAGACACTTCTGAGACTGTTTCTGGACTCTCTGAGGTGGAGTGTGATTTTCTAAGCCCCAGTATCAAAGATTGCAGTTGAATGTTACAGCTAAACTATGGGAAGTTCTGGCTGTGGAAGTGGGAGATTAACTCTGCAGTTTTGCCTTTTGTTTTGGGTTGGTGAGGAAAGCTGCCTATAAACTAAGCATTTTGATATCTTAAGAAAGTTTTTAGTACAATGCTTTGTTGAACAGGTTACAGTCAATGAGTAACTTGGCTCATGCCCTTGTATATCTTTTAGAATAAGAAAAATACCTGATTGTTTGCGTTGGAAAAGAGGTGAAAAAGCCAAAGGAACTTGCTTATTGCAGTAAACATATGTAAACTGCTTGCTAATGTTGGTCAGTAGAGCATTAAAATGGTTCCAGGAGTTGAGAATAGTAAAGAAATGAATATAGTGTGAGCACCTCATTCCATTTCTAGAATGTTTCTGGAGTCAAAGCAAGGCTGAATAAAGAACGCTGTGAGCAGTGTAGTAAGTTTCCCTGTGGTGCTTTATTGTGGAGTTCTATCAGCAAAGTTAACTGCCAGAAGAACCGAGTCACCCAAAACTGAAAGTGTAGCAGAATTATTTTAGGGGCAGTTTTGAGTTATAGTTTAGATAAATTGTGCGCTGGGCTCCTGAAGTGATTTTCTGTCTTCACTTGAGGACATGCTGAATCTGTGCTGCGGTTTCTGGAGACCTCGGTCCCTGGCTGCGAACTTCCTTCAGTTTTCCTGCCGCCCTGTGGTGTTTTAAAAGCTGTAACTCCAGCTACTGCTTTGGGGCTGTTACTTCCAAACCTGTTATGTTCAAGCCCCATATTTGTAATTTCTGGGTAGTTACATGTAGATGCACATGTTTATTATACCCAACCAAAGTGAATTCACTTTTTAGCCACTTCTGCAGTGTTCCTCCATCAACCAAAACCAAGATTCTCTCAGTGCGTGACACCTCTGGTTAAGTCAGAAACTTGAAATTCATCTTCATTTCTTGTTTCTTCCCCTTCCTTACTTGTTTTGTTGAACGGAGTCCCTTTGTGTTTGCTTCCTCAGTGTTCCAACATTTGGTTCTTGGTTCATGCCTTCGTCCCTTTGGGTCTTGGTTGTCACCAAATCCTTTTAATGGGTCTCCTTGTCCTAAGTTGTGTACTTAAATGATTTTTCCTTTTTCTATCTGTGTGTGTGCATGTGGGTGTTCATGTGTGTGTGTGTGTCTGCACCAATGCAGTACTGGGGATTGAACCCTGGGCATTTTCACTTAGCTATGTTCAAGCCCTTTGAAAAATTTATTTTGAGACAGGGTCTCATTAAGTTGCCCAGGTGGGACTTGAACTGGGGATTCTCCTGCCTCAGCCTCCCAAGTGCTGGATTTACAATGGATGCCTCCATGCTTGGTTTTGAATGACTTTTCTAAATTACTGGACTATATAATTTTTCTGTTGAAATGCCATCAGTTGGCATTTACTACTTTTAGGAAAACATCAAACTCCATGCCATAGTTAAAGGCTTTCGGTCTCTGGCTCTTGCCTGACCTTCTGCTCTTGCTCTGTGCTGCTCCCTTCTTGCTTTCTGTGCTCCAGCCAGACGAAGGTCTTGCACTTAGATCTGCTTCTCCGCTTTTTCTTTCTACGCTGTTACAGGTGTGCCCTTCTCAGTGTGGTCATTTGGCCTCGTAGGATTCCAGTGAAATGGTTGACTGTTTTCTTCTTTAAGTCAAAACCCTAGGACATAACAGCAGTTTTATGAAACCTGTTACCTTTTTGATTTGCTAGGAATGTTGAGGGGATTTACTGCATTTTGAAGTTTCCTTTGAGGACTTGAACGCATTATGTGTTAAGCTTAAGATGAAAGGCAGAGAACTTCATTCAGCCTCTTCTAATGTAGTCTTCCGTGAAATGCATTTTAAATAAATTCATATTTCTTTGACTCATAATTTGCATAGTCCTTTACCATAAAGAAAAGACTTTCATACATGTTACTTTATTAATTGCCTGGGCTTTTCTCTATTGCCTAGGCAGGTCTTGAACTTCTAAGCTCAACTGGTTCCCCTGCCTCAGCCTTCGAAGTTCCTAGAACTGTACCTAGGGTGTCGTTTATAGATAAAGAAGTTGGGATTTGTGTAGGTTATGGTTAGGCTACAAGATTATCTATGCTGTAGCCACTGAGTTGAGCTCGTGAGCATCGTGTTAGCTAGGAAAACATTTGGACTTGCATAATAGTTGGCTTGAAAGTAGGTTCTACTTTTTCCTCCCTTGAAACTGTTTTCTGTGATGGAACCGAAGGGGAAGTAAAGAGAATTAAGATATGTTATGTATATGTACAAGTTTCCCATGATGAATGTATTCAGTATGGATCACAAGCATATGTTAATTTTAAAAACACTATTTTCTGCATTTTTATTTGTATGTTTTCTTACATTCTTGATGATTCTCCTACCTGTGTCCTCAAAAATCCTGTGAAGTCATTTTAGAAAGGGAGCTATTTAGAGTCATCCTGTACAGCTCAACCAGAAATCTGGTATTCTATTCACATTAAACAAATGAGCCTCAATAAAAACATACTAACCCCAAGCATAACTCCAGTGGAGAGCTCACCATAGTTCTGAGCTCCTGCCCAGTGTGGGGCCACTTACGCAGAAACTCTGGGTGTTTTCCTTGGCAGAGATTCAGAACAACTATTCTGGTGCACCTGAGAACAGTGCAGAGCTACCCCACAGAAGAGAGTGCAGCAGGGCTACTGTCACAGAGAAAGCAGTGCTCTCAGGTGTCTTTGTGCCAGACGTTCGTGGCCACATCTACTTTGTTAATGTGTCTCTTTTGACTGGAAAAGTAATTCCTCACCTTGCACACAGGAACCAGAAATAAGGTGCTGAGGAGATGATTTGCTTTAGTCCCAAGTTAAGTCTTTTCTTCATTTCACTATTATTTTCTTTCTTTCTTTCTTTCTTTCTTTCTTTCTTTCTTTCTTTCTTTCTTTCTTTCTTTCTTTCTTTTTTTTTTTCTTTACTGGGGATTGAACTCAAAACCTTCTTGCTGAGCTAAATCCCCAGCACACTTTTTGATTTTTTATCTTCAGACACAGTGACACTAAGTTGCTAATTTGCCCAGGCTGGGCATAGTCAGGATTCTCCTGCCTCAGCCTCTAGGGAGTGCTGGGATTACAGACATGTGCTACCATGTCCAACATCACTAATTTTTAGTTACAGGAATAAATGTGAGCTATTGTTTTAAATTAGTGTATGTAGACCAAAGCAGTATTTATAACCTCCCTCTTTCTCTTTGGAGAAACAAAAATCTTATCTTTGAAATTTTTGATATTTTTCATCTTGTTTGATGATCTTTGTTGTTAGTTTTTACTTCATGTTGCAATTTCAAATGACAAATGACTGCATCCCACAAGATTCATGTTTATCTATGCCCTTATTATGTAAGTAAGGGCATTCTGCAATGATAGTGCATTTGGGTCAGGGAGTTACCATCATCTATTTCTAATAATGTAACCCATGAAGGTTGATAGCAGTACTCCCAGTACTATAATTTGTAATAACTATAACAGTAAACTTGCCTTATAAGTAGGCTGTTTTGTAACAAAGAATAAATGACAGTTCGTACGAAGCTTTAGTTATGTTTTGTATCTTTCTGCTCAGAGAAAAATGTTCATTTTTAAATATTCTGGAACAGGTAGGGAGGACTTAATTTTAAATAAGATTATTTGGCATATTTTGATTCTGGATCAAAACATGTAATATGTGATCTTATGATGTTAACACTGAGCCATAGTCAGAGCCTACACATTAAATTCTTATTGAGTTTTGTTGTTTTTGTCTTGCTTTGTGGTGCTAGGAATTGAACCCAAGACCTCATACATGCTAAGGAAGCACTGTACCACTGAGCTACATCACCACTCCTTAAAATTTTTTTATTTTTGAACAGAGAGCAAAAGTGGAAAAAGGTCAAATAGAACAGGTAATAGATTCTTATTTGTGTTTTTATGTATAATTATACGTAAAACATTAAATCCAGTGTTGGTAAATACTTTTTCATCTAAAATCTTTATTTTGGCAGTTCTTAACTGCTTCTAGTACACAGGCTACTTGTATGGGGAGCAAAGGCAAATAGACCAATTTTTTTTCATATTTTGTTGTTGCCTGAATTAAAAAAATGGTACGGTTTTATATCTTTTTATTTTAAAGAGAACTAAAAACCAACAGCAAAAATGATATAGGATTTCAAAACAAGATGGAAATTAACAATGGTTATTATATTGCATATTGTTATTTTCAAAATAGCTGCTCAGATTACCAGATATAGCCATGCAAAATTGATCAAACAATATAAGCACTAACTGTTCGTTTCCATGGACTATTAGGATTAGTAGTACAATTGTCTTAGGCTACCTTGTGTGTTTGTATATATATATATTTTTTCCTACTTTGCTTCTTTTCTCCTTTCCCAATTGTTTCCTGCATCCCAATTGTTCTTTCCCTTTGAGCATCTTCTTCCCCTTTCACAATATGTATTGTACATTTTGGATCTTATTTACTATTTTAGTTTTTACACTAGGGAGACAATGCAATGTTTACATATGTGAGTCTGATTTATTTTGTTAATGAGTACCATCTCTAATTGCATCCATTTACCTAGAAAAGCCTTGATTTTATCTTTCTTTATAGATGAGTAGTACTCCATTGTATAAAAATACCACATCTTTTTTATGCATTCCTTGATTGATGGGTATTTGCGTTATTTCCAAGATTTAGCTATTACAAATTGTGCTGCTATAAACATGAGTGCATATATATTGCTATGGAATTATGTTTTTAATTCTTCTGGGAAAATACCCTGAAGGGGAATTAGCTGGATCGAATGGGACCTCCAATCCTAGTGATTTCCACATTGGTTGCACCAGTCTGCACTCCCACAAACAGTGGAGAAAGGGTTCCTTTTTCCCCAGCCCCTCCAGCATTTGTTATTGGTTGAATTTTTGATGATAGCCATTCTTTCTGGTGTGAGATGGAATCTCAGGGTTGTTTTATTAATTTGCATTTCTCAAATGACCAATGTTTGTTTGCCATTTGTATTTCTTCATCTGAGAAGTATGTATTCATTTTAGATGCCTCCAATATGGATATGTTTTAAAGCATAGGTAAAAAGAAAAGTAAAAGGTTCCACTTTCTTGATCTGGAGACAGTAATTATTTTAGAGAGGGATTTGGTTTATTTGAAGTTGTCTTTTTTATATACCCCTTGTAGATATGTAACCTTTTAAGATAAGCCTTCTTGGAGGAATACAATCTTTCCAAGCATTTTTTTTTTTTAAACAGAGTATGGAACATTAAACTTTAACTGTTTTACAGATATTGTTTTCAAATGAATGTTGAGACCATCTTAAAAACCTTTCATTTTGGACCGGGGGATATGGCTCAGTGGCCTGCCTGGCAAGTGTAAAATTAAGAGTTTGATCCCTAATATAAAAAAACAAACAAAACAAACCACAAAAAAAAACCCCACCAAAAAACCTTTGATTTTGAATTTCAGAATTGTGAATAAGGAATTATAGATTTATATATCAGTGCTTACTTTCGTTTTCTATTACATCACAAAGTTTTAAGAAAGTATATTCTCTGTCCCTTAGGACACCTACTAAATGTGGGATTCCACTTATTGGTCTACGCTAGTTTATTTACTTTATTTGCTGGCTATTTGAGTAGCAGGTAGGATTATGTAGTAAAAGTAGCATTATCTGAGTACATTTTTGAACAGATTGCTTTCTTATCTTTTAGATTGCTCCCTTGGGTTAAATGTCCAAAAGTGAGATTACTTACCGCTTCAAAGCTATGGACAATTTGTTAACACTTGTTACATATTGCCAGATTATTCTTTAGAAAACTGAAACTAGTTTGCTGTGTCACCAGCAGCGAGTTGGCTCCTGGAGAGACCTTCCAATGTTAGGTTTTGTTGTTAATTGATATTTGCTAATTTGATAAGTGGCAGTGGTATATTTTAACAATTAACTTAAAATCATATTTTATTCTATAAGTCTATGCGCTTTCTCAGTTTTGAATCCTTTTAGCAGCAAATGGTTTGCCAATGATATACAATAAGATCAGGAAATACAAGAGGACATCAACCAGTGAATATATTGGGTAAACTTTGTTACCATAGGTGAGAATACTGAGAAGGCCTTTGAGTCTCACCTGACACACAAGAGTACATCTTGTTCTGCTCTGTCAGCCCAGGTGTTAATTGAGGTCTTTTTCAAGGATTGAGAATGCAGCTAAAATTTACCACCTGGAGACCTGACCGGGAAGACTTCATGCCTCTTCTAGGTGTCTTCTCGCTCTGCAGAGGATCAGGTCTGTCAAAGCATAGGTGTCTTGGTCTCCCTCAGTGTTGTCACTTTACCTGACCTGTCTCTGGACCCAGGCTATTTCTGTTGAAAATATCTTTAATTAGTTAACTATTTTTGGTGTATTACATATGTGTGTTTTAAATTTTATTTTTGCTTTATTTATCTTTAAAAGAACATAGAAATCATTTGAGTGCAAACTGCACTGTTATGCAAGAAACAGAAATGGGTTTGACTTATTCTGTATCTAGAAAGGTTATGAGGAGAGATCAAATTATATGTACATGAATAACTAAAGCACTGTGCTATAAATGCTAAATGCAATACAAGCAAGATATAGGATGTTAGAGGAACATAAAATTGTTGTCAAGTGAGTGGAGGGTTCTTTTGCTGGATTCAGATAGAAGTGAATTGGCACAGTGCAGCTCCGCTATTGGCCCTGATGCCACTGGATGATGCCAGAGAATACTGAATGCTGTTGGTTGACACAGCTGGCTATTGGTCTCTGCTACTGCCAGCTACTGCCATTCAACATTGGCTTGTGCTGGACACTGTCTTTGTGGCTGCTGGTTTCTGTAGCTCTTTAGGGTAACGACCTCCAGTGAATCATGAGAACCTTATAGGACCTTCTGAGACTACACTATCTGAGAATTGAATCATGAACAGATTTGCAGGACCACCGGAGTGAGTCTTTATTTTAACCAGACCCTTGTGGCAGCACAAGGAAGTCAGTACACCAGGGAGCCCTTGGAGACGAATGAGAGGAGCCAGGAGGGGAGAGCTGCATCTACAGCACTGTGGACCCAGATTTGGTCTAATTCAGACCTATTTATGGGTTCATAGGCAAGCCTGTGATTGGCTCAGGTTGGTGGGGGTTGTCATGACAGCTACGGTGTCATGACCAGGATTCAAAAAAAGCATGGGAACATGAGCCCTTTGATAGACCATTACCACATCTCTAGGATAAATGACAGGGCTGAAACCAGAGAATCTCCAAAGGGGCTAGACATGTTTATGACAGTTTACTGGGGCTTGGAGAGGTTGGTAATATTATTAATGGGCCCAGATCTGTTCCTGATCTTAGCCACCTTACGGTGACCCTCTTACCCTTTGTGGAGCATGACATTTTTTTTTTTGTTGTTGTTATAAAGTCCCAAAAACTTGGGTATGTCAAACCCACATTTATTATTTAGAATATTTCTATTGATGAATTACTAATTTTAATTTATGAGTTTTGTTGAACAATGAGTGCCTAACAGGAAAAATATCACAAAAATTGCATTTTTAATATTGAGTGTTTATAACAAAGTGTCAGAATATTTTAGACTTTGGTATACAAAGTCTGAAAAATAACAAATAAATTCCTATATGAACTACAATGAAAATATTAGTAGCACTCTACAAAAAAAGCATTATCTTTACTTCAATTATCACACCAAAGGCAGTCTTCACATATGACAACAATGTGTTACACACACACACACACACACACACACACTGTTTACATTGACAGCACATGTGTTTTGCTTTCCTGGCCTTTTTTGTAGGACATATTTGACATTTTGTTGGTCTTGCTGTATTTTTCAGAAGTCCTTATTATGCAGTGTATAGTTAGCAGGACCATAAAATACCAATAAAATGAAGTGTGACATTCTTAATATGTGTTGTGCAGCTGTGTACTTGCTTACAAAACCTAAGAGATAAAATCAGAAAAACCTATGTGAACTACAATGTAAACACAGAAGTCTAGCATGCAAGTAATCTTTGCGTCAACTGTCACACCTTAGGCAGAGAATTGTACTATACAGTTCTGTTTTGAAACTGGAACATCTCATTTGGGATTTCTGCTTTGTTCCCATGTGCAGTTCCTGCACTGGTCAACTTGTGCTCTGGTAGCAAATGTAACATCAATTGGAAGTTGGTAAACTAATTTTTGAGTGTCACATTCCAATTAGTTTGGGAAATGAGAGCAACAAGTCTGTTTACAACATCATTGGGTCTGTTGCTATATGAATAAGGACTTGATGGCTGAGTTCTAGGTTGAATTTCTAAACTGAAAGAGCATAATAAATCTTCACATCTAAAAGGGCATACATTTTTATGTCATATTTTAACCCATTGCTTTTCCATAAGTGTTTTACATCCCTGCAATTACCGTGAGAAAATTCATGGTAATTGCATGAGATCTGTGCATGCTTTCAGTTCAGTTAGTGAAGTGTCATAATAAATACATTTTTAAATATGGCTATTGGTCCATACAGAAAGGCATTTCAGCCTTTGTGTATTTCACAGCATCTTGTAGTATTTCATCTGTTACAATTTCCAAATTGAATGATAGTGCTGACTTTCTGTCCAATACATTTCACCCCTCCAAGATCCTCAGTATATTTTTGGACCTAGTTCTAACATTGGATTGTTCCATTTGGTTGTGTGAGCATTTTTATAATATTTTGACTAGTCAGACATGTACTCACATTGCCGTTTTCTTCATCATCTGAATCAAGGAGATCTGCATTCCCTGTGTCTGTATCATTATCACAGGAACTTTGCCTCACATGGCCAACTTCAGCATCATTGCCATGTCATTGTTGTCATCATCATCATCGTCTATGTCATCATCCACATCCATGCATACCACTCTTCTTTTATGAAAACATTATTTTACCATAATAGATCATCTTCATCTTCCATGCATGAGTAATCTGATGATTCACTTTTGACCTCCTTTAAAACTCACAAATCCAGTTTTTCATGTGCCATTGTAGTGAATTCATTACTTCAACCAGAAAAAGCAAAAGAAAACTTTTCAGAAACAAATCCTAGACTGGTGTGGGTATATTTTACCCTCTGTGATGCTCAGGTATACATATGCTATACTCGTTAGATGAACATCATGTCAGTGAAAATCCTGGTTTGACACTTTTGCACATGTGAACACACCCTGTGTTTCATTTTGCAAAATGTGTAAACACAAAGACTGTTTCTGGAATTCCTCAAGCAAAGGTTCTGAGACACACAACTGGCTACTATTAGCTAAAGTAAAAATTTACAGTAGAAAAGTAAGGATGTGTTTGTAGAACCCAGTGTTATGCTCTCCAGGTTTAAAGAGATAGAATCTGCAGTGGGAGAGGGGTGCTACAGTTGACACTTGAGCTGTACCTCCTGCAAAAGAGAGCAGTCAAGCAACCTCATGAGTGGTCAACAGACACAGAAGCAACAGGCAAGTTGTCCCAGTTCATTCTGGGAGCGGGAGGCTAAAGGGGAGTTAAGGGAAGTGAAGGGGAGGGATAGGTCAGCCCTCTGCTTATCCTGTCTCAAAACAACATGTGACTGATGAAGAGTTCATGAAGGTAGCTTCTGTAAAAGGTGAAAGATGGTACAATCTGCAGAGATACCTGAGTGTATGAAAATAACTTTAGAGTTAGTTAAACCTTAAATGATTTTGGTAGACTCTGGAGCAGAGTGTGTTTCAGGTGATGGTACAAGGCCTGGGCAAGGGTTTGGAGGTGGTTCTAATTCTGAATATTTCTACTTTGCTTTACTTTGTATACCCTGTTGTATCTGTTCAGTAATCACATGATGTATCCCTTATGGTCCCTGTGTTTTAGATGGGCTACTGATGTCCATAAATAGCAGGGCTGGATTTTAAGTTAAGTCTAGCTTCAGAACCCAGATTTTTTATACTTCACACAGGGCTTTATTAGTGTGCAAGATGAGTTCTGGTTGGCTACAGCCCAGCATACCTAGCAGAAAGTTGTAGAAAGTAAGGCTGGAAAAGAATAGTAGAGCCGGGGACCAAGAGATATGAATGTCAACAGGTTTGTACATTATTTAATAGACAGGGCATGGAAAGAGATTAGGATTTCTAAAGGTTCTGCAGAAACAGGAAGGAAACTGACCAACAGCAGGATGGGATTTGAGTTGCAGTGGTGAAATGGGAATGAAGGAATAGCTGTGAGGAATTCTAGAGAAGAGGCTGAGGGGGCTTCCAGCAAATGTTGAGTGGTGTGGAGGTGATGAAGAACACTGAAACAGAGGTGATTTCTGTGTCTAGAGCCTGCATCTGAACAGTTTTGATCAGAGAGGGCTACATTGTTATTTTTGTACTGGTCTCTCCAAATGACGTTGAACATCCTGAATGGAGCCATTGACAGCTCATGAATAGGAGGAGTTGCCAGAGAAAACCTGGCTCAGGTTTTAGCTCCACACAGTAAAAAGGCCAGAAGAACCTCAAGGGTGATGCCAAACAAATAATTGGAAATGCAACCTAGGAGACTGAGAATGAAGCTGAGACCCGAGGTAGAGCCATGGAAAGACCGTGTGTCTCAAGGGAAACATGGCATAATGAGAGAAACCTGGAGATTCCGCCTTGAGCAGACTTTGAGACACTCCTGCATAGTTTTTATTTCCATAGTAGTCATCATATTTAAAATGTGTTTCTAAAATATGCATTTCTCTAATCAGATTTTCTTGTCTTTCCAAATCAGAATTATGTTTTCACTAACATTGCTTTAAGTATTTCAAAAATGTAGTCTTAACACTTGTTTTTTTTTTCTTCTTACTTTAGCTTAATATAACCTGTTAGACTTTTGCAGTTGTAATATATTTAATTAAGCCAGTCTGCAAGTCTTGAATTCTAGAGGGAGAAACAGAATAGCTTAGAATTATTTCACTTAGTTTCTTTTTCTTTCTTTCTTTTGTGCTTTTGAGACAGGGTCTTGCAGTGCAGTTCAGGCTGGTCTTGACCTCACTTTTAGCCCAGGCTGGTCTGAAACTCACAACTCCTGCCTCAGCCTCCCCAGTGCTGGGGTTGCAGGCATACGCCACCATACCCAGCTCCAAGTAGTTTTTATATTTAAAATTTAAATGTAAAGTGTTGATGGTGGAAAACCTGTTCAGCAAGCAGATGATGTTATCTTGTGTATCAGCCTCCACAGCATTTAGTGACTGAATCAACTACTTGATTTGCAGTTTATAATAAAAACAGCCACTTGTTTTAATTAATTATAGGCTCTACTCCAAAAAAAAAGTATCTAGGAAAGCCACTGAGGAAACTAGCATAAGTAAAATCACATTCTCTGTTGGATAGACCTAGTGTGAAATATTCTACAGATTAAGAAACATAATTTGTCTTTACATACTCAGACACTTGAAATTTGACAGGGAAGGTGGGAATTGGCTTGTAGGACTCCAGTAATGGAGTTATTCCTAATTGAGACAGTAGCTTGCTCGTTGGTCACACACAAGTGTGTTTAGTCTAAGTTTCATGTCACAACAGTGAGCAGGGATAGATAAAATAGCAAAGCAGTTTTGGAGACGCTACTAATATGCCAAACGGTGTTGTTATTGATAGGATGGCACTGTCTTTAAGCAGGTGTGTTTGTTGACTCACGTGCTTTGCTTGTAGTCTTTCAGGACACAAGTCCTGAATTGCTGTCTGGTGATTGAAGATCAGCTGAAAGTGCAGAAAGTGCAGTGAGGAAAAGCTGCTTAAAGCAGGGAGTGGATGAGAACTGACAGTTGTGCAAGAGGAGGGTACGTGTCCTTTCTTGTGCATGAGGGGATTCCTGCCCGTTCAGTAACTGTATGTCTTCTACTGTTATTTTGTTTCATTTATAAATTCTATATTTAAACAACTACTAGGGTGTAACACAGTGTTTTCAGCATGCTTGTCTGCTTTTGTGCTTCCTGGGAGGAACTGAAGTAGTGGTTTGCTGACTCGAATTTGATTTCTAAAGATTATGGGCAGGGGAGGAAAAGGGAAGTCCAACCAAAGCATTTTTCATTTTAAGACTTTGAGAAACAGAAGCTGTACAGTCTTTTAAATCTCTTGCCAACACATCAGACAAAAAGAAACTTGATAATAGTAAAAGTTAGGTACCATAAAATAACTATGTAAATTTTTGATACTAACTTCAAAATATAATCTTCTGTTTTCATATATATGCTACTACAATTCATTTCATACATGTGGTAGTTTTTGTGTGTGTGTCTAATTAGGAAACAAATACTGAGCCACTTAAAAGAAAGATTGTTATTTTTTAAAAAATCTGGTAAAAGTAATATTTAATCCAATTAATCTGTCTTCTTCCTCATTCATCATGATGACTTTGGGTGTCTGGTGGCAACTGAGAATGGGTAATGGAAAAATGTGAAGGCTGTGTAATCCCTATTATTTATGGTCACTTAAGAGGATGAATTAATCATTGGTCACTAACCTTTGGATAATTACTCTATTGAGCTGGAAATACCCTTCGTTTTTTGGAAAGCAAGTCAGTGAGTGAGTGGAGCTGTCAAGATTGATCAGCTTGTCCAAGTCTAATGCTCAGTGAACAGAAACAAGCTGCCACCGAGTTTTCCTGCCTGCACTGCAGCATGAGCCCTCTGTAACTTTGGGGACTGTGTATGCAACAGCAGTAAAAACACTTTTTGGCCTCTTTTCTGTTTTAGTAGTCCTTGTGATTGAACCCAGGCCTTGCACAGGCTTAGGCTGTGCCACTGCGCTAACACCCTAGCCCTTTTTATTTAAAGACAGAGTCCTATACAGTTGCCCTTTCTGGCCTTGAACTTGCAGTTCTCCTTTCCTAGGTCCTTGAGTAGCCAGATTACAAGTGTGCGCCACACCTGTCTTAAAATACACTACTACACTCTCTTGTGTTGGATTTTCAAGAATGCGTTAGACAAAGTTCAGAGTCTTACCTCTAGCTGAGGATTAGCAAAGCTGCCTTCACAGGTAAAGGTTTGCATAGCGTATGTGTGTCCTTGATTATTAGAATAAGCAGTGAAACAATCTTGTAAAATTGGTTTGAATATAGATGTATGGGAAGTGAGTGTTTTGTGGCACCAATCCTATGAATACATTACATAGATAAGTATTTTGAAGAGTCAGTAATGTTTAAGTATTGTGTTTATTAGATGGTAGCAGTAGGGATAGGAGTAAACAAAAGTATACATTTCAATCTTAAGGGGTAAGGTAAGGAGAAAATCCTTGCCTATGTTTTCTACCTGGGTACAGTGTCCCAAGGGAAAATTAATATTCACCCTTTGGAGTATAAGATTTCCATTTATGAGGTTCCCAAGAAATCTGCATGTGAGAGTAAATGAGACTGTCATGCAGGTCGAATCAGAAACACTGCTTATTTATCACAATGAAAATAATGCCATCTTTATAATAACAAAATTTTCCTGCGTGTGTATGTTTAAATTGTTGCCTCAATAAGGTTTCCAGAAATACAATAGAACTGAGTTAAGTATTTACAGTTAGTAGAGAAGGGTTTGTGTCTTATGAGATACCTAATATTTTATATGGAATTGACTCCCCTTAGAAATAAAATATGAATTAGAGCTTTAGAAAAGAAATGAGAATTAAAAATCTTCAGTAGGACACATTCTATTGGTGTTTTGTTTTTGTTTTTTGGTACTGGGGATAGTAGGACACATTTCAGAAGGTTCAATTTAGTGATGTTTTAAAGGTCAGTTCAAAAGCATTATTGAGAGAAAATTTACATATATTAAACTTTACGAATTTTAAGTGTGTAATTTGAGTTCTGACAAATGTACACAGTCATGTAGCTGTCGTCTCAGTATACCATAGAGCACTTTCGTCACCCAGGTTGTTCTCTTGTGCTTCTCTGCAGGTGGTGGTTTTCTCTTACACTCTGGCTCAAGAAACTATCAGTTTGCTTTCTGTCACTATGACTTTTACCTTTTTAAAAATTGTATGCCTACATAAATGGAATAATGCAGTGTGTTTTCTGTTTGGTCTAGTTTCTACTCAGTGTGATTATTGCTTTCAAGGTTTGGCATGTTGTTACATGTATTAATAGGTTTTTTTTTTAAATGGAGTAATATTCTCTAGTATTCCTAACTACAATTTTTTTTATCCATTCACATGTTGATGAACGTGTGGATTATTTCTGGAATAGTGTTGCTATAGATATTGTCATGCAAATCTTTTGAGTGGATGTATGTTTGCATTTCGCTTGTATACCCAATTTTAACTTTAATTATAACCTATTTTGTTTATCTGTATATCAAATTTCATAAGAGAACAATACTGTGTATGTCTTTATTTTGAAAAAATTATGGGGACTCAGAATGTAGCTTGGTGGTGGGCTGCTTGCCTAACATGTCGGGGCCCTGAGTTTGATACCCAGCAAGCAAGAAATTGCGACTGAACAAGAAGGTAAAAGAAGTATAGAGTGGGGAGACTCTGGAAGGATGTTAGTTTTGTTCTGGTTTTGGCTTGTGGAATTGGTGAAGGGGGGTGATGCCAATCTAGAGAGTTAAATGTGAATAAAATTTTCTTCAAAAAAAAAAAAAAGACCAAAGCACAGGAACTTGTAGAAAGCAAGAGAAGGTCAAGTTACTGAGTGGCTGGTGGAATAAGGTCCTTGAGCAGGTGAGAGGTTAGGGAACACAGAGGAGCACTGAAGGGGTGATATTTGCCAGAGGGACCACCTCTTCAGCCACCTGGAGAGAAAGAAAGCGTGGGAGCAAAGGTAGGTGGGTTTTGTGAGGACCAGGATATTGAGGGACAGAGGGCTTTAATATGGTTATGGGTTTGTGTGGCAGATTTGAAGACACAGGCTTGGTAACTGGTTAGTGAGTGATAAGGGGAAAAAGTTGAGAGTTCAACCAAGAGCCAGTTTCTAAAAGTGTGCCCACCTTAAATCTCAAGCTGTGCTCCGCAGTTGAGTAGACAGTGTGAACTGTACACTCATGTCAGGTTGGAAGAGAATCAAAACCAAGCAATTTCATGATTTCTGTCCATTTTCACTTCTCTGCTGTGTGGCTTCTCTCCACCTTGGAGATTTGGAAGTACTCATGTATTTTAAGTTTTTGATGATTCACCATGTAACAACTTTTTAAAAATTATGGTAAAAGATACATATAATCATAAAATTTACCCAACTTGCCATTTTAAGTATACCAGTCTATGGCATTAAGTATACTTACAGTGCTGTGTACTCATCACCATTATCATATAATTTTAATTTGAGGCATGACTTCTTTTCTACCCTTTGTATCTGTTCTGATACATAAGCCCTTTACTGAGTATAGTATTTGTAGTTTTGAAACTGAAGTATTCATAAAAGTATTTACCAAGTTTAAATTCAGAAGGTTCTGTGTGAGGCACAAATCATGGTATTGACTGTTTAGTTGTAATTATTTGTTAATGGCTGTCTTCTTCTTTAGATATGGGTGGTCCATACATGCAAGAGCTGTGTCTGCCTTGTTTACAATTATTTCTGTTCTGTCCACCACATAATAGATATGCAGTGATATTTTTAATAAAAACCCTTCACTCCAAAAGGAATTTATTTCAGTTTAATAAGTTTTTTTCTGCATGCCTCATATGAAGTAAAGCTTGTATCCACACATTAATAAAGATTATAGGGCAGGGCACATTCCAATGTCTAATTAATTAGTAATAATAAAAAAAGTTTGATTTGCAGTTTTGCGTAAGAAGGTATTAGAGCAGACTGTGCATTATAACAAGTGGCTGTACAGAATTGGCAGCAATAATCCCAAAATTTGAAGACTGTAGGTTAATTAGGATAGTTAGACAGAAAGAGAGTTAATTAAATTTGATAGTTGAAAGAGTGATCCAATAATTTATGTTCAAATGTATCAAATATATCAGCAGGTAACAGGAACTTTAGTTACAAAAAAACATGAGAGTAGCAGTGGATTTTGTTCCTTACAGTACTGTTTTAAAGGAAAAAAATTAACAAAATGATTTGAACCATTTTGTTTAATTGTCCTGTATTAAATAAAATACACTAGAATTAAAAATATACCTTTGTGAAAGATAAAAGATAGAACTTACTTATTAAGAAATTAAAGATTTTAGGAATTCTGCAGTTTTTCCTTTGGTAGTGGAGATTGAACTTAAGGCCTTCTCACTGAGTTGTATTCATAGTCCTTTTTATTTTGTATTTTTTTGAGATGGGATTGCTAAATCGCTAGGTTTCCTGGGCTGGGCTTGAATCTGTAATCCTCAGCTGTAGCCTCCCAGAGTGCTTGAATTACAGATGTGTATCCCCACACCCAGCATTTCTTTGATGGTTACAGTTATTAATGAGTTTAGTGATACTTTTACTTATATCACAAGCATGAGTAAGTGTGTGTATTTTCCCACTAGGTAGATCAAAACATTATCATTTTTACCAACTGGCTTATGAGTAAATGGAGATATAAGAAACCGAGTACCACTGCACAGATTGGTAACCTCAGCACTCTGGTAGACAGAGGCAGGGGGATTACAAATTCAAATCCTGCCTGGGCAATTTAGAACATGTCTAAAATTAAAATAATAAAAAGTGCTGGGCATGTAATTCTGTGGTAGAAAGCCCCCATATTTGGTCCCCAGAACTGCATAACTAGAGATAAAAGGCAAAAATACACTATCAAAAAAATTAACTAGTAGTATATTGCATCCTTGTAAGAATTAATCATGATATGTCCTTTAATTCTGACAGTAAGGGTATAGCGTATATATCTGTAAAAAGCTCACGTAGGTCCTTTGAAAAAGAAATCTGCCTCCAGCAAGATGTTTTTAAATCAAATGAACAGAAAAAAAGAAAAAGGCATAAGGATCTTTTATTCCAATTTCTTCTTCTTCTTTTTTTATTTTTAAATTGGTACCAGGGATCGAACTCACAACCACGTGCTTGCAAGGCAGGCACTTGTGCTGCTGAGCTAAATCCCCAGCCCCCAATTTCTTATCCTTTTTAACTTTCAGTAAGCTTAAATTGGACCTTTGCTATAGGAACCAATAATAGAAATTTTCTTATGTCCCTGCAGCAGACTCTGTGACTTTTCACTGTGGTGTGTATGTGTAATTCAGACAGTGGTCACAGGTCTTTGAATCAGATTTCCTTGATCCACATAATAGTGGGAAAAGGGAATATAAACAAGGACAGAGGGAAATGGAGCAGGAATAGTGGAGTCCGAGGAAACAGTGAGTGAGGCCACAGTCTTGGTGAGAATGCTACTGAGGAGTTAGACGTGTTGGCAGTGTGAGGAAGGGTCTGAGTGTGAAGGAAGGGTCGGAGTCTCAGTGCTTGTTGGCTGACATAGGCAGTTTGAATTTCCTGCTAAGTCTGGAATAACAACTACTGGCAAGGAGCAACAGCATTTCCAGAAAACAGTCCCTCCTGTTGTTATTTCTGACTCATCAAATGTAGTTTTTGGATGTCTGCTATGTGAGTCACCTTTCTGCTGCTCTAGCATAATACTGTATCTGAGGTAATCAATGTATAGTGCAGAAATGTTTGTTTTGGAAGTTTCAGCCTGTGACTGATAGGTCTTGTTGCTTTTGGGCCCCTGGGGAGGCCGCACATCATGGCAGGAGTGGGTGGTGGAGCAGATCATTCACCTGGCTTGGATATAAAAGAGAGAAAAGGACTAGGGTCCCACAGTTTTCCCTGGGGACATGCTCCCACTAACCTAAGACACCTTGCCCTCTCTGGTTTCACCACCTTTTCATGCTAGGCTGGAAATGATGCCTTATACATGGGCCTTTGGAGAACATTCTCAGTCTAAACTATAGCATTTGCTTACCCAAGCTACTTACAAATCAAACATACAGGAACTCTTCCCTTTCTCTCCTCTTCTTCCTTGTGTATTAGTATCCTGCTTGTTACACTTTTTGTTTGAGGCAAGCACACATTTGAACTTCAACAGTTATCATTTCCACTATCATTCCACAGGACTTGCACCTACCTCATCATTGCTCCTAATGCTGTGGTGTGTCTTGGTAAGTTAAGATGCTAAAGATGTTTTATACATGTGAGAGCATTGGTGGGTCTCAGAAGCTTAATATTGAATGAAAACATGATGTTGAAGTGTCTAATAGGGTAGTTTCTTTTCCTTAAACAATTGAATCAATGCTGCCACTTTTCTTAGACTCTAAAAGACTACTTAGTAAATTGCACTATTTTATGTACACTGAGAAAGGGGAAAAACTGGCAGTTAAACTGTGATATAATGCTTTGTCATGAGTTATGAGATGCATTCACATGTTAGAGATGTTATACTATGAAGAAAAAGACAGAGTGATACAGAGTCCTCCATTAGCAAACCCAAGGCCTTGGGTTCAGTTTCTAGTACCATCACCATCACAGCAAAACTCTACATAATGTGAAAAAACCTGCATCTTAGAATTAAGGAAACAAGACAAATGTATGTTATTGAACTATGGCCATGTAATGAAATACAGAAACAATATTTAGCCAACTCAAAATGTGGTTGTCTATTTGAAGGGGGAAAGGGCAATGGAAGAGGTGGGACTTCAACTTCTGTTTTTAAAAAATTCTAAAGCAACTATTGGACAAAGTTAGGGCTTGACAAAAGTGGTTGGTGAGTACCTATACTTTTATATATGTTTTAAGTATTTCATAATTAAAAAGGTATATTAAAAGGTATATTATATATAATTAAAAAGGTATATTGAAAAGGTACATAAACGTTCATCTTTCCAAAGCCTATATATAATGGCTTCTACTATTTTTCTGATAGCATTATATTATATATTCTTCCAGACTTTTTCCTGTGTATATCATATTTTACTGGTGGCTTTTTTAGAGTGAGTGGACAGATTCCTTCAATATCTCTTTTGGCATGTAAATTGAAAGATATGTATTGTCTTAGTAACGATAAAACAAGCAAGTCTAATGATAAAAATGCCACAAAACAAATAGGATTGGCTCATATAATTTCTTCCTTTTTTCGTTACTGGGAATTGAATCCAGGGCCTCACGCATGCTAGGCAAGCACTCCACCACTAAGCTGCACCCCAAGCCCTTTTAAACATTTTGAGACCAGGAGTTGCTAAGATACCCAGCTGGTCTCAAACTTGCAATCCTCTTGCTTCAGCCCCCTGAATAACTGGAATTATAGGTGTGTGCCACCATACCTGGTATTATTTCATGTTGTTGATAAGCAGTAAGAAATGTTTGTATTGTTTTTTTAAATAAATTTCCTTGTTGCCTTTTTATTCTTTCTTAGGCGCGTAGTGTCTAGAGAGGGTCAGATCATGGAGTACCTGCATAAAAGCTATTATTGTGCAGGTTGTCAGGCATGGTGTTACACACATGTGATCTCAGCACACTGAGAGGCAGGAAGATTCCAAGTTTGAGCCCAGTTTTGGCAACCTAGCAAGATACCGTTTAAAATAAACAAAAACAAAAAGCACCCCTCCAAATAAAAATGATTGAGAATATAGCTTAGTGAAAAAGCCCTAGGTTCAATTTCCAGTGTTACACATGCAAACACACATGCACGTACACATGCATGCACACGGTTACTGTACAAGTTGAAGAAAACTCATGTCTAGAAGTGAATTCTAGAAATCTGATAAAGCCAGGCATGGTGGTGCACGCCTGGGGCAGGATCACCATGAGTTTGAGGCCAGCCTGGGCTACATACTGAGTTTGAGGTCTGAACCACATAGGGAGATGCTGTCTCAAAAAATTCAATCTTATAGACACTTTTAAAACAGTCATGAAGCTAGAAAACACTTTTTAAAAACTCTATTGCTGAAATCTAAGAAGTCTACAGTTTTGCCCTGTTATCACTTGATAAAATGGCTATAATACAATATTTGCTTATTATGTCCCTAAGCAGTGAGGAGTCAGAGGACTCAACGTGTACTTGTTTGTCACACTCCTTGTAAGGACACTTTACCTTCTATATCTTTGTAAAAAGATTATTTCTCATAGACCCATAATAACCTTTTAGAGTCATACATAGGTGTTTAGTAGTCCTCACTGTTAAATTGAAATACATCTGCCAAAATCTATTTTAAAATGCCAAATATAATCACATCATTTTATCCAGAATCTTGCTGCTTAGTGACTTAATGATTAATCTGATGCAGTGCCTCATAAGAAAGGCAAGTTGCATGAAGATGTTCACTATGCCATTACTGTAAAAAAGCAAAGCTCTCAAGTCCATCTGAATGGCCCCAAATACAGAAGTGGTTCAGTAAACAGTGACCTGCTTGGTGTGGACATTGTTGCAGCTGTAACTGGGTGATGGGTGCTGTGTAACCCGTGGAGATGCCTGATGGTGAAAGAGCAGGATGCGTCACACAACTAGAGTACAGTGCATGTGAGTAAGAAGGAAGGGACTATTGGAGATGAAAAAAAAATAGTTGTATTGGGACAGAAATTTTAATGTGGATTTCTTTTTCCACTGTTTATAAAAATTGTATGCTTAGAGCTGGAGATACAGTTCATTAGTAGGGTGCTTGCCTTACACTTCAAAAAAAGAAAAGTTATATACACATATACACACACACACACAAGAGTTTAGGATGGAGCATACTGGAAAACTAAAAGCAGTGGCCTCTGAGCATATAACTAAAGCATTTTAAACCAGAATTGCTTTATTTGAGTACACACCTGGACTATTTAATTTTGCCTTTTAGAAGAGAGTTGACCTAGTACAGTTTCTTGGATGTTGGAATATTGAAGAGGATTGGTAAATGAGGTGGGAGAATCAAATCAAGGTGGCTGGTTTATTCTTTTGCACTACCAAATAAACCAAGTTTTTGATCTGTACCTACTTTAGTCAATATTCGGTTATTTGCTTTGAAGCTATTCACTTGCAGTAGTGCCATTAAATTCCTCAACAGAGCCAGAGTCTAATCCTGACACATTAGAATCTTAACTAACTTTATCATTTATATAGAAACTGAGTCTTTGAAGGTATAAAATGCCATTTCACTTCTCTGTACTTGTTTTTTATTTTGGCTTCAGCACTGATTTATGACTATGCAAATTCATGAATCCCATATTTCACTCACAGTTACCATCTTGCCATCATAGGTGGGTTGGGCACAGGGTGAGAGGGGGCAGACTGGGAAGAAGGGAGTAGATTGAGAGAATTAGAGCTCTGGGCTTTGCTGACTCACTGGTCCAGGTCCTACATTTTATAGAGAAATAAACACCCCCAGGGTCTCACCAGGGAACCTTTTCTTGGGACTGCAAATCTAGTGCCTCTTTAGTTGCACTGTAAGGATAGAAGGGGAAGAAAAGGAGAGCAGAGCCAGGTTATTGGTTCCTCAGGGGTTTCTTTTTCAGGGAGAATGGGATGTTGGAATTGGTATCATTGTCATGTTAAGGTTTTATAAAGACTATCACCTCCAAATAAAAATAGATAAGAGACAGATAATTTACCAAACAAGAAATGTAATAAGCATGAAAAGATATGAAATATAATAAAATATACAAGTAGATAAATATCAAAAAGATTAAATGTTTGCATATAAATTCTTATTTAGATTGTTGGCCTTATAATGCTTCTTTTTTTTAAAATTTTATTTAAAGAGGGCAAAAATAAAGCAAAACAAAAAAAGGGTAGAAACAATACAGAATTTCAAAAAAAATGAACAGTAAGAAATCATTAGATGATAGTGATTTCTTACTGTTTATCTTCTTTTCTTGAAATTTTGTAATATTTGTACCATTTTCCTGTTTTTTTCTCTCTTTAATTAAAAAATGTATAATTGCTATTGTAAAAAAGAAAAAATAGGAAGTGCCATAAAAGATATAACTGCATGTATATTTATGTGTGCAGGATTGTTACCCATATTTCTTAGTTCTTGTTTGATTGTTGAACAGATCTGTTTGCAGTCTCACTGCTTTAATTTTGTAACTTGTATGCTTTAATTTTGTAACTTGAACAACTATTTCTAAAAGAGCAATATGTAATTTATCAGCTAGTGATTTCTTACTGTTCGTTTTTTTTTGAAATTCTGTAATATTTCTCTCCTTTTTCTGTTTTATCCCTTTAAATAAAAAAAAAATATATATATAAAGAAATCACTAGTTGATACATTACATATTGTCTTCTTGGATGTAGTTGTTCAAGTTACAAAATTAAAGCATACAAAGTGGACATTCAAACAGTGAGGCTGCAGACAGTACTGTTCTCTGATCCAACAAAAAACTTAGCAACATGGTTATGAATCCTGCACACTTAAACATACATGCAGTTATATCCTTTAGAGCACTTTCTTTTCCTCCTTCTGCTTTTGAAGTCCATTATCTGTTTAGTTATATCATGTTTCAGGTTGCTCAGTACCTTACTGATCTGTTTTTTTGTTGTTATTTACTTTTTAAATTTTTTCTTATTATTTTATTTATTTATTTTATTTTGAACGTAGTAAAATACAGCAGAACAAGACAGGACATAGCCAACTGAGGCAGTGCAGTGAAACTGGCACAGAACCTCACAACAGGCCACCAGTACAACAGCAATAGGCACAATAGTACATCTGGTTTTCTTCACAATAGTTGTTCTTTCAATCAGGCAGAGCAGTATTGAAGGAAATACCGAAATTACAAGAACAGAATATTGAGTAGAGCAATACCATTGATCAGAACAGAGCAAAACAGAGATAAAAATATTTGCCTTCAAAGAGATGACAGAAGAAAATCCCCCTTATTTGCTATATTGCATGTAGTCAAACTCGCAAGACATGCTCAGATCTCTGGCTCTCACTTCATAATAGGGGGAGGTGTGTGTGTGTGTGTGGGAGGGATATGGGTGGATGTTTGATTCTTAGCCCGCACCCGGTAGGCTCACAGCCGCCCACCAGAGGGGTGAGCTGGCTGCCCGTTTTCCCAGCACCCCAAGGTCCAACATGGCACATCGTGGATCTCAGGAAACGCTGATATGGTTTTTGCCCTGGGGCGGCCGCAGCTTGCCAAGCCACAGCCACTTAAGAGAGCAGCATGCTGGCGGCTGCCTGTTTTCCCAGCGCCCCAAGGTTATAATGCTTCTTGTTGACAGTTTATTCCAACTTTAGGAAATATAATAAAGACAGTGCAAATGGTAAAAAAGGCAAAGTAGAACCTTGTCAGTACGTTTCTTGGAAGTTGTAGCAGCCTTAAGCTTCTTTTTTTCACTCTGCTTTTACCTAGCGCCTGTAAGAGGGGTGATCTCAGGTGGTGTGGACCATTAGGAAGTCCAACAGTGGCCCCTGGGAAGGAAGCTCTGAAGGGTCGTGCTGAGAAAAGGTGTCCACACCTCGTTTGGCTTTCCTTTTCTGCTCTGCATAACCAGAGAAGCTGGTTCAGCTCTGGTTACAGGAACATCCTGATATTGGTTTAGAAGATGCTGCGGAGTCTGCAGGAAGACGCAGCAAGAATGAGGCTGATGCAGGCAGCAGTAGGATGGAGAGTGTGCACGGTCCCTGGGGGAGAATGGGCTGATGAAGATGGGGCGGGACTGACGTGAAGCCTGTGCAGTTCTGTGAAGCTGTGACGAGGGCACTGAATGGTTTGTCTGTCCTAGGCCACTGCCGCGCTCTGGTGTCCTGTGTCCCTCAGAGTCTGTGTGGCCACGGCCTGCTCTCCAGGACACACTGTCCGGATGTGCTGGGGCCCACGGTGTGGTCTTAGGTGAGCAGGGCGTGCCCCGAAGGGACTCTGCCCCCTCCCTCTTCCTTTACTCTCCTGCCCTGAGGGATCTCGGTTTGGTTGCCCGTAAGCTCCTGCCATGTGGTGTTGCCCCTTCGTGGGCCCAGGAGCAGTGGAGCCCAATGATCATAGACCAGAATTCTAGCACTGTCGGCCAAAATAAACCTTGCTGCTTGTGTAAGTTGATTGTGTCAACCTGGTTGTGGTAACGGAAAGCTGAGTAGCACAGCAGCCAAGTACCTTCTCTTCTGAAGAGATGGTATCACCTCAGAGTGGAGAACCAGCTCAGTTCTGATAAGGCTTTTTGTGTTGTTGTGGTGTTGAGGATCGAACCCAGAGCCTTGTGCATACTAGGCTTGTGCCCTGATAAGAGGTTTTCACTCCAGCCCTGGTTTTCTTTTTTCTTACATACGAGATTTCATACTTAATATTGTATGTACAAATAGGCCCCCTCAGATCCTATTTGAAGTATGCGGAGTAAAAGTAATACATATGCAGTGTTCTTTTTATTGCTGATTATATATGTTAGAAATGGACCCAATCAGATCATATAGAGACACTCTTAAATATTCTGTAGCAAGCCTTGACTCTGCAGAGGGCTAGATAGTGAACATTTTAGAGGGATTCATTGCTTCTTTTGCAGCTGCTCAGCTCTACCTTTGTAGCTCATAAATGCCTGTATATAAAATATAAACAAATGGATGATTGTGTTTCATTAAAACTTTGTTGGATGCAGGCATTAGAATCTTACATATTTTTTCCTTCTTTCCTTGACTTTTCCCCCTCCCCTCCCGGTTCTTTCTCCTTCCCCTCTCCTGTCCTTCCTTGCTTTCCCCACTCCTCCCTTCCCTTTTCTTCCTTCTCCTCCTTTCTTCCTCCCCTCCCCTCCCCCCCCCCCCCCCCCCCCCCCCCCCCCCCCCCCCCCCCCCCCCCCCCC